>JABUQX010032740.1:0-32500 GCA_015478945.1 Trachelipus rathkii
ATATATATATATATAGTATGAAGTGTGTATAATGTGAAAATAATAGTTTCAAAGTAATAAATTAAGTTGGGGCAGTGTCAATCTCAAAGTCACAAAAAAATTAACATGGAATATCTCCAAAGATAGTCTACTAAATGAAATTTCCTTTGCAGTGTAAATAAATGACGTTAAGACACGAAGAGATTGGTACAAGTCCCATGTAAATTGGTCAAGTACAAACAAAGTTAAGATAAAAAAAAAATAAAAAATTTTAAGCCATGCAAAAATTTGACTTAAAAGTATACAGTATTTTTCTCAGAGGAAGGAAAACCTTTTTGGTGCAACTTTCAGATGAATTTTTGATTGAGTTTTTGAGTAGCTGAAGAAGAATAATAGAAATATATATATATAAAATATATTTTTTAAGGAAATCTGTAATGGCTTTTACTAATATCATAAATTTTTCCCATACAAGGCTAGTTAACCGATCGATCATTTGATCATTCATTTATTTGAAGGCAATCAAAATTTATTCTCTACATTTTAATGAATTAGAATGCAATAAAACTGACACAACAATTATATATATATATATATATATATATATATATATATATATATATATATATATATAAGCGGAGTGAGACAGGGTTGTGTTATGTCTCAATTTGTATATGGATGGGGTTATGAAAGAATTAGAGGTGGGATGGCAGGAAATGGTGTTAGAATGATGGAGAATGGAGATGAGTGGAGGGTGCCCTACCTATTATATGCGGATGATTTGGTTCTGTGTGGCGAATCTGAAGAGAGTTTGAGAGGATTGGTAGAGAGATTTGGCAGGGTATGTAAAAGGAGGGGTTTGAAAGTAACGTAGATAAGAGTAAGGTTATAAGGTTATGGTGAGGACAGTCCTCAGTGAGAAGTTATGTTAGATGATGAGCAGCTGGAGCAAGTGTCTGAGTTTAAATATCTAGGGTATGTGTTGGATGAGAAGGGAACGGATGATGCAGAGTGTAGTAGGAAAGTTGTGAATGGCAGGAAGGTGGCTGGTGCAATTAAATCGTTGGTGAATGTAAAGGGACTAAGTCTTGAGTGCGCTAGAGTCTTGCATGAGGGTATGTTGTTACCTGTGTTATTGTATAGTAGTGAGACTATGGTCTGGAATAAGTATAGATCTAAAGTTCAATGTGTTCAGATGGACAATCTTAGGGGCATGCTAGGTGTGAAAAGAATTAATAAAGTGAGGAATGAACGTATTAGAGAGTGGTGTGGTGTGAAGAAAGGGGTAAATGAGAGAATAAATGAAAGTATGTTGAGATGGTTTGGTCATGTGGAAAGGATGAATGAAAGTCGGTTGGTTAAGCGGATGTATAGTGGAGAGTGTGTTGGGAACCGACCGGCTGGGAGACCGAAGAGAAAGTGGATTGAGTCGGTGGGCGAGTCTGCCAGAGGAAATGTGAGTTGCTTGAGAGCGAGAATAAAGGTGCATGATAGGAGAGAATGGCGGGGTTTTGTATGGGGGCATGGTTGTGGCCCACCTGGGCCAGGGGATGAACCCTTACATTGACGATTTACCATAGTGAGGGTCCGTCGCGGTCCCATGATGCTCTAGGGTGGATTTTCTGTCTGTGACGAGCTCTCACTAATTAATGGTACTGAGGGGTAAGGCTGGGCTTTCTTTTCGACGTTTGTTACCTCCTGCTTTTCTCTGCTGATGATTGTACAGCACACTTACCCCCAATCTTGGGGCAAGAGGAAGAAGAAGAAAGAAAGAGAAAAAATATATATATATATATATATATATATATATATATATATATATATATATATATATATATATATATATATATATATATATATATATATATATATATATATATATATATATATATATATATATATATATATATATATATATATATACTATCAAGGTGGCCAACCTTCACATAATACACCAATTTTCCCAGATGAGTTCAGATGCGCTATATATACTATATATATATAGCACAGAAAAAAATATAAATATGTATATATAAGTTGATATAAACCGATATATATATATATATATATATATATATATATATATATATATATATATATATATATAGCGATGAGTTATATATATCTTAGCAGTAACCTGTTAACTATAAATATATCTCCGATGTCCGCGTGACGTCAGACGCACACGTCACAGTCTCCGAGGCTGTAACTGTGACGTCATGTGTAGTTGTCATATATTTTGAGATTTTATATATATATATATATATATATATATATATATATATATATATATATATATATATATATATATATATATATATATATATATATATATATATAATATTAAATCGATTAGTTGTAAATCGATTATTTGTTATAGATATAATACAATAAAAAAAATCGGATCAGTATACTTACAAAGTTTATATGCGTCGCATGTGTTAAGTGAACTTGTCAGCGCAAAGTTTAGAAATAAATGTAAGTGATTTGTTTCATATATGCCAAAACGATTGGAGTTTGCTAGGTTTTTTAAAACATTTCAACCTAATTTTGCAACAAAAGAGATGAGAAATGTTTAAAAGAATGTTCAATAGTAAGAGTTGGAGAAAAATTTAAATCTGAGTTTCTGCAAGCTATAGTTGTACTAAAATGTGTATACAGTTAGACTATCCATGAATTGCAAGAACTTTAAAATATATACAGTTATATATATATATAAATATATATTTAATTTATATATATATATATATATATATATATATATATATATATATATATATATATATATATATATATATATATATATATATATATATATATATATATATATATATATTATCTTTCGGCAGCTACTAAACAGTATCAGTAAAAGTTAGGGCTAGTTTTACGGCACAGTGGATCAGTAAAGTTTAGGGCTACTTTTACGGTACAGTGAGTCAACGAGCCCCCTAAAATGGAGTATTAACCCTTTTTAGGGGGCTCGAGCCGATGGGGGACGGAGGGGGGGACGTTTCATACCCCGGAGGGGATGGTCGGAGGAACCCCCACCAAAGAGCGGGGGTTCCGGAGACCATCCCCGGAGGGGGGGATTAGTCCCCCCGTAGTCCACCTAGAGGCCGAGAGACCCCGACTCCTGACATCGGGGCGGACTACCCGTGGGTATTCGTTAGTGATATACCCCAAAAAACAATAAATCCCAAAAATGAGTACTTTTGGGACATTTATTCGCAACAATCTCAAAACCATTTGGGACATTTGATTTACTATATATATATATATATATATATATATATATATATATATATATATATATATATATATATTTAATATATATATATATATATATATATATATATATATATATATATATATATATATATAATCTCGAAATATATGACAACTACACATGACGTCACAGTTACAGCCTCGGAGACTGTGACGTGTGCGTCTGACGTCACGCGGACATCGGAGATATATTTATAGTTAACAGGTTACGGTAAGATATATATACTAATGCCTCTGATATCTATGTAAAGACAGATATTGAGTGAGTTGAAGAGATATATATATATATATATGTATATATATATATATATATATATATATATATATTATATATATATATATGGTATTCTATATTTGAATCAGTTCATATTTTCTAAAAAAATTTTTAAGTTCAAAAAAATTTCTAAGTTCAGAAAAGTTAAGTTAAGTTAGGTTTAAGAAAATTCTTTAGTGGCAAGCTTCTGGAATTATGCCAGAAACTTGCCACTAAACCTGTAAAAAAGCAATTTAACTAGCTTTTCTGAACTTAGAATTTTTTTGAACTTAGAAATTTTATATAAACTGATTCAAATATAGAACTTTCCCATATATATATATACAATAATATACATATATATATATATATATATTATACTTATATATATATATATATATATATATATATATATATATATATATATATATATATATATATATATATATGAATTCTCTATTAATTATATTTTTAAAATTCTTTGATTTAAAAAATACAACACTAATTTATAATATGTTCTTATGAAAAACATAAAAAGCAAATAATTTAAGTTATGAGAGAACACTGCCTCATTATCACTGATGAACCACAAAGATTTCAACTGATCATTGACGATGTTTTTATTATACAGAAATTTAAAATTGTTTCAAATATGAGAGTTTGGGCCGGAAAATATATTGAATATGATAGTCGACGGCCACAAAAAAATGCATAAACATTACGATATTTGTTACATACTTTTTTATATCTTGCCAGATTTAACAAATTTCTGGAATTAAAAGGAATTTTTATTCATTAAGTAAATTCGTAAGAAATAGGCTGACATAGCCCAGTTAAAATATAAAATCTCCTAAAAAGTAGCTTGTAGCAATGCGCCACATATAATCATCCAATGTGCCACGTTTGGCGCATGCGCCAAGGGTTGGCCATCCCTGATATATATATATATATATATATATATATATATATATATATATATATATATATATATATATATATATATATATAAAAAAATATATTTTTTTATATATATATATATATATATATATATATATATATATATATATATATAACCAACCTGAGAACTTTGTTGATAAGAGTAATTTTCTGAATCTAAATCTTCCTCTTTAATTTCAATTTCAGATTTGATATCCATTTTTTATTTATTTTAACAAAAATATATTTCTAATAATTAACACACTGTAAACAGAATAAAAAATATTTCCTAAAAAAAATTAGGGGAGAGGGAGGTGCATTAAAATGTAATTCAAAGTCTTCAAGAATAAACATGTCAAATATTTCCATAACTTCTAAGTTCTGGTTGAACGTACTTCTTATTTCTACTCTATTGAAATTATAAAGACAAAACCTTTATATACCAAAAATCAAAAACAACTTTTTTGAAGTAATAATTTCTAACATACTCCATTGAAGAATTAGGACTTAGATTAATGATACATTTATGATATTGATATATTGATAACTCAAATTTCAATATATTGAAATAAATAAATTTTCTTGAGCCAATCATTTGAATACATGGAAGATGAACATTTGTCTATGGGGCTATGTCCAATGTAATTTTACTATTTTACTGTATATTAATAGTAGTCAAATATTGAAATATTTAATATCGATTATCCCTATATCAGTCTATCAATTTTCAAAATGGAGCCATCCATGTATGATAATAAAGGTATGCCTTTACTTAGAATTTTTAGGACTTTTGTTTATTTAATGTAGCTACCGTATATATAAACTGGTATTCTTTGCTATCTATTAAGGTTTTTAATATATTTAAATATATTTTGTCTTTATAATTTCAACAGAGTAAGGATAAGAACTGTTTCACAGGAACTAAGAAATTACCAATATTTCACTTAAATATTGGATTAATTTTTAAAATTACAAATATCAGAGAGATACTACTAATATTTCTTAAAAGATTCAAAGTTAAATATAACTCAGTCTAACCATTTTGTATTCAAATATACAACTGTTAATCATTGAATAATCTTGCTTCACATTAAAATATTAGAAAAGTACAAATTAACATTTTGGAATTTATGGAATTAGCAGCATCAAGACTATATTGGAATAAAAATTTTTGCATTTCTGTAGCACAGTCTTCTTAGCTGCCATTTTTATTAATGAACTCTAGAAACTTGAAAAGTATTTTGGTAATTATTTAGTATTGGTGACTTGAGTTCACGTACATAGTATATTAGAATTATAAACATTTCATTTACAAAAATGGTTTTAAAAAATTATTTGAGTTTTTTTTTTTACGGATTTTCGTGTATTTTACGCATATATTTTAAAGAAAAATATAAAAACTAACGTTCCGAAAATTTTAACCGGCTAATTTTCTCGTTTTTTTTTAGGGATATCGCTATCGATGCTTTTGTCCGATTTTTTATATATCAATTGCATTAATATTTTTCCGATAATCGATAATTTTGAACAATTATCAACAATTCGATTGTTCAGCCAAATTTACGTTTACCACAGTATAAATATTTACAGTAGGTCAATAAGATAGGAATTTGACGGACAATTTTCTGATATACCCTTTTAGAATTGAAAAAAATTTAAAATATTTCAACGAATTAGAGGCGTGGCTTTTTTTTAAAATTGAAAGATGCCACGCCCCAAATTGTACTTCATGATCATGTCATGGTAGAAATATTACTGGTAATTCAATCCAATGTTATAATTTTCGGCCCACCCATCTTGTGTGTGTGTGCTTTGTACTGTTCCCGGCAAAATTTCCCGCCAAAAAATTGAAACATATTTAAATTGCTTTGTATTTAGGAAATTTTATTTTAACAGTCTTAGATATTTTTAGTATTTATCGTGGTAAAAAAAAATTTTCAGCATAATGGCTAATATTTTTTTTTTTAAATTGTTAATTTACTTTCTGTTGAATTTGGCATTAATTAGGGCAACCCAATGAAATTTTGTTTTGACATTTTACGTTACATTATTAACCAATCAAAACGCTTCTTGCTAATGATGACATAGTGACGTAAGCCAGAAAGAAAGCCTTTTTTGTGAAGGTAGGGACACCCGATAGTAAAAAAACAGAACTACCAGTTATCCCTGATATTTATATATATATATATATATATATATATATATATATATATATATATATATATATATATATATATATATATATATATATATATATATATATATATATATATATATATATATATATATATTATATTTATATATATATATATATATATATATTATCATATATTAAGTTACCGCAGAATTAGCTATCCCATTGATAAAAGTCTTTCCTTGTTTATGCCACTCGCGCGCGCGATTTCTCGGCTATTTGAGACTCTGACCAGAACTTTTTTATACGTTTATAAAATTCCCCGAACTGTAAATTTTGCTTATTTTTTTAATATTTTACATTAATATTTATAATTTTTTTAAAGAATTTTAATCTTTTATTTATTTAGAATATATTATAATATAATTTGTCCGAATAATTTTGCTCTCATAGTGAGAAATTGTGCTGTAAACAAGGGGGGGTATAAACTTTGGTATACCAGTCTGAATAAATAATGACAAAAGTATTTGAATCGCGGGAAACTATTTAATTTTTACTTAAAAAATGTGAAATAGAGTGTTTGTTCATATAGTTGACTTTAAAAAAATGGCATAGTTTCCTGAGGTTTATTGTGAAAAATGTGTTTCCATCTGGGGGGGAATCTCTATGGTAGCCTATGCATTACGCGTATATTAGGCCCTTCTCATTTTGCTTGTAAGTTTGCCCTAGGCCCTAGGGTAAACTTTGTTGCTTTACCCAAGTTTATCCTATGATAAACTTTGCTTGCATTACTTTTGATGGGTGAATTTTCATATTATAGGCATTTAATTATAAACATCATAAGATTTCCATAATTAGGTGAACATAATTAACAATAATTAACCAAACTTAAAATAACAGCCCTAGCTTATAAAAAAAACTATACATGGTAAATGTGGTTACCTGTAGTACAAATAATTTTTTTTTTTTTTTAATGATAATTGATATTTTGATGGACTTTCAATGGAAACTGCCACCTAAAATTTTTTTTCTATATTATACTATAACTGCCATGGACCACATTTTGGGGGTTGATAAACCAATGTATCAAAAAATATCCAGATATGCACTAGAGCATTTGTAGGGCATAATTAGTAGCGGAAACACAACCCAGCTGCTAATATATATATATATATATATATATATATATATATATATATAAATATATATATATATATATATATATATATATATATCTATACTCTGCTATATATATATATATATATATATATATATATATATATATAGCATCGGGTGGGGTGACTTGGATTCTTCTGGTATTTGCAACCAGGCTTAACTGAACGCTTATGGACGCTGTTTCAGAAATTCAAAATTATGTCACTGTAGCTGATGAATGTATTTGATCTAATAATAAAGTTTATTAAGGTTAATAAAGCTCATTATTTAATTATGGAAGGTGATGGATTATCTTTAAATTCTCTTTTACGTATAAATTCAATTTTATGTTTAATTTTACTTAAATATAATAATTAACATCAATAAAGTTCTTAAGTAATAAATGTCAATGACATTTTAGTAAAGATAAAATAGTTAGTTACTCTATCAAACAATTTTGTTTTTTTGAATTAGTATTTATATAGTTTCATTTTTATTTTAAGTTTTTATAATATAAAGTAACTCTTATTATGTTCTGCCTTCATTTTCCCTTATGACAAAGTAATCAATATATCTGTAAATGTGAAAGCAATGGTGATTCCAGTTCTTCTCATCATTTTGGTGGAGAGTTGGGATGCGTTACATTTATGATATCATCCTCAAAGATTAGCCTCAAAGTATACTTGTAGTTTAAGTAACATGCTCATAATTATATACACTGATTGATAATTCAGTCATCTGGTGCATTTCTTGAGTTAAAAAACTCATTTTCAAAAATAAAATTTTCTATTGAAGGGCATTTGTACCCTAATTTATTATATTTTTAAAAATATAAAAACTTTCTAGAATTAAATATAATCTATTTGCAGGTAACTATTAGTGAGACAAAATTTATATTTTTATTTTTATTTTCATTTTGAAGGTGGTTTGATGAATATCTCAAAGCCGATTTAGTCTTTACCTAAACCTTTATAGTGTAGATGTGCTGTATCATGATTAAAAATCAGCATCATCTAACATTAATCTCTGGAAACATCCATCATTAACATTACTTTAAATGACAATCAAATCACTTTTTATTATGAGGATATATGTATATATATATATATATGTATATATATAACCTATATATATATATATATATATATATATATATATATATATATATATATATCATATGGTTTATATGTTCTATCTCTCTATATCATATGTAACCATACTTGTCTATATTGATAATTACAATAAAATAACTGTCTGACATATTCTGGAAAAAAAAATTCTTGAAATTCTCCAAGCAATGCTAGGATTCAAAGAGGATAACTTGACCCTTTAACCAATTATTGAAAGTTACAGCTTCTAGCATAATTTCAGAAGCTTATACTAGTATATAAAACTTCTATAGCTTTTTCTTTCTAGAACTAAGAGGTACTTTCAGTATAGAAAATAGTGCAGTACAGTACTATATATATATATATATATGTATATCTATATATATATCCTCCTCTATCATATATATATATATGTATATGCATGTATCCCATCTCTGTATGTATATATATATATATATATATGTATATATATATATATATCATATCATATATATAACCTTATATATATATATATATATATATATATATATATATATACATATATCTCATCCTCATATATATATATCATGCAGTTTCTCACTTATCTTATATTCAATAAAGGTTGTTTTTAATTTACTTTATTTTTTTCATAATGAATAAGCTAGTTTTATATAAAAATTTCTGTAAGTAATAAAAATATTATATTATTTGCAGTTTTGCAGTGAACAATTATTTGAAACAGCTTAAATATAACAATCTCACATTCAGGGAGGCGTATATTTAGTAGAAAATGTAGCTTTATTTTTAGAAGTATAATATACCTCATCATAATTTTAGTATTAGAAACAAACTTCAAAGTTAAAACATAATTTTTGTGAAGGCCACTTTGGTGGGTGGAGGATTGGGAAATTAGATGGTGGGTTACAGTGGGGGTTTGGTTCTCAGTCACTTGTCTGAGCTTTCGACTGGGAGTTACAGACTCTCCTCTCTCTCTCTCTCATATATATATATATATATATATATATATATATATATTCGCTTTTTTAAACTCTCTCTCTCTCTCTCTCTCTCTCTCTATTTATACATACATATATTTACATATATATATATATATATATATATATATAACCATATAGATCTCTAATATATATATATCGCATATAGATGTCTATATCTTCCATATATTATCCTTATATGCTCATATATATCATACCATATATCTTATACCTGTATATATGTATATAATATTTATATATCAGTGAAAATTATCTGTGCCATATATATATCTATATCTATGTACATGTTAAAAAAAGTTATACATGCCCAATTCCTTTGTTTGTTTGTGAAATAAAGCTGGGTTTTGTTTAATTTTGTAAAATGCAAATTCAAAATAAATATGTTTTGCAGTTTTTAAGTGAACCAATGATTAGTTCTTGACGGTACAAACCCCAGTCCAGGAGGCCGTCAATTACCAAGACGTGTTGGGTAGGGACTAATGAGAAACTTTTATTTTTGAAACATATTTGATATGGAGATTTTTTTGTTTTAGAAATTCTGTTCACGTAATGTATAAGTGCATAAAGCCACTTTCTGGTGATTGGATTTGGGAAAGGTGGATGGTGGGATGCAAAAGTGAGTTGGGTCCTCGTCCTGCATCCTGGAAACTTTCAACTTCATTGAAATTCTAAAACTCTCTCTCTCTCTCTCTCTCTCTCTCTCTCTCTCTCTCTCTCTCTCTCTCTTTTCTCTATCTCCTTACCTCATCTAATCTATATCTCCTCACCTGTCTACTTATACACTTCTCTTTCTCTTTTCCTGCTCCTCTTTCTTCTCTTTCTCTTATCTTCTCCGCCATACTCTCTCTCTCTCTCTCTCTCATATATATATCTCCTCTATATATATATATATGTGCTCTATATATATATATATATATATATATATATATATATATACCATATATATATCTCTATATACTTATATCTATATCTCCTCTCCTCTATATCTCTATATATATATATCTCTCATCTGTCTCTCTCTCTCTCTCTCTCTCTCTCTGAATCGAAAATAAATAAAAATGAAACAAAATATGTGACATCATTTCAAATATCAAATGCTCATAGCCTCTCTTTTAAAGTTAAATTGATTTCGGAAATAGGTTTCTCAAAAATTTTCAGGAATGATCTTTCCTCTTTAGAATTATTATTAAGATTTCAATAACCAGAACTTTCATGGACATTAAATCATGGTTAATTAGGTGGTCTTAAAATCTGAAATTTAAAGATAAAAAAGTATTTCTGGTATAATATTTGAAGAGTATATTCATACTATGGCAGTTTCAAACATCTTGGGTCATTCATACAAGACAAATTTTTAATTTACATGCACTTCAAAATTAAAAATAATTTTTGTATCATTGCATAATTCGTAAGGTGGATAATTCAGTAGGTTAAATAAAGCTCATTGTAAGAAATAAACATTTTGTATAAAAAACACAACTTCGCACTGCACTCATTCCTCATGTGTTTTCAAAAGAAATGCTTATTCCTTGGTCATTTTTCCCATTTAGGGGATCAAACCTGCGGACAATTCAACATTTCAATGCAAAACTATTATAAAGCTTATTGATCATAAACTACATCAAATGTAAATATAGATTAAAGAAATGCTTTTAAGTTATAGTTAATTTGTTAAAAGAACTTAAATGCCATTATACCCCTGATACTATTACTGTGCCTTAAATTCTTCCAATACAATAATATATTTAAACTTCTATTAATATATTTTGTTATTAAAATAATTTAAATTTATTTACAGCTTTTTAAATGATCAAAAACAAGAATACAGTATTTCACATTATTAAATTAGCAAAGTTGCCAATAAAAAAAAATTTACAATAGATTCTAAATTTAACAAAAGATTGTAAGTAGATATAAAATCATCCTTTCTTTCACAGAAATCAATTATTTATCTTTTTCTAATATATATATATATATATATATATATATATATATATATATATATATATATATATATATATATATATATATATATATATATATATATATATATATATATATATATATATATATATATATAAAACAAGTAAATATATTTTAAATGCATAACGAATTGGCCATACGTTCGCAACGACTATCGTTGAAACGTGCTTTATACTGCGTATACGACATTATATATGTGACTGTGTTACCGCTCGTGTGGTGTGTGTTTGAAGGCAGTGATTACCGGTTGATCTTACACTGACTGCTGAACATGACATTTTTCAATCTTTGTTTATTAGAGTTATAGGAAATATGTGTACTTGTAAATTTTGTCAATTTTATGCTGAAGTCAATTTTTAACAAACGCAAAATTTATGTTTTAGAAAAAAATATATTTGTTACTCTAGTTTAAATACAATATTTAAGTTAATATATGCATAATAATCCAAAAATAGTTTATTTTTTAACTATTTTATGTAAATGTAGCCGAAGTCAAAGTTTCTTTTACGTTTTCGAATAAAATATGTTTATATAGCTATATGGGTAATACAGATAAATAAAAACTTAAGATTACCGGAAAAAATAATCAATATCTGATAGGATTACCTTAAACCTGACTATTACCATATATATATATATATATATATATATATATATATATATATATATATATATATATATATAATATATATAAAAATATATCATAACCATATATATATATCATATAATTTAAAAAATTTGACAATATACAATAACTAGAGAGGGCCTTAACATTTTTTAAAGTTTTGGAGGTTGTTGAATGTGACCCACTTTCAATATTTAAGATTGGTTAGGTACTGTATATGGATGGTTTATGCATCACATAGTGTATTTTGACTAAGCAAAGTTGATGTATATTCATTTAGTTATTAAGGTAAAACTGCATGAGATAGCGATGTAATTTTTTTTACTACTTTTTTTTTGTGCTACAAAATACTTTAAAATGAAAGGACAGGATTTTGAACATTTTTAAGTATAGAGATGGCAAGAAACCACATGGGCCTAACGAGACCATCCCAGTCAACAAGAGTTAATAGACCCAATCATCCAACATGCTCTTGCAAGACCCACACATCACCCTAGGACTTATAAATAACTTAAATAATATACACCTAGTCTAATACCAAAAGAAAAAACTATAGCTAAGACACTTGATAACCATGCTATAAGCTTTAATAAGTTTGTGAAAGTCATAACATGCAGTTTTACCTTAACTAACTAAAAACCCGCAAATTTTACTTGGTCAAAATATATATACTATATGATGCTCAAACCATCCATATACCTGTCTAATCCTTTCATAAATGTTTCAAGTGAGTCACACTTAGCTTGTTGCGACAAACAATTCCAAAAATTACCAACCATTTTAATGAATGAATGTTTTCTTAAATCAATATGTCATGCCTTCTAAATTTTCTTATCATGCCCTCTGATCTCCCATACATAGTCTATTTTAAAGAATTCATTGGTCTCTGTATTATTAATAGATGTAAATATTTTGTAGACTTGTATCATGCCCCCTCTAAGAAATTGCCTTTCTACATAAAAAATTCCTAGCACCTTCAGGCTTTCCTCATAGCTCTCTTACCTTAAACACAGAAATAATTCTTGTTGCTCTATGTTGCACTCTTCATTATATCTGTCTTTCCTTAAATAAGGGCCCAAAACTTGAACAGTACTCTAATACTGGCCTAACATAGCTATTATACAGTTTACTTAAAACTTCTTGCTCTTGTAAATAACATTGCAATTTATTATAACTAACATCTTATTGATTTTATTCCTTGCTTCCAAACACTGATTTACCACTTTAGACAATGAGTTTTTATATCCACAATCTTCTTCTCCCATTCTCACAGGCTCAAATAATTACCATTCATGTTATGGTTGGCTTTCATTTATCAAAGAAATTGTCAAAGAGATCTTTGAATCTTTATATATTCTAAAATGCAGTTAATCTGTAGCTTGAAAACCTTTGTTTGGTTACAGTTAAGATGTTGTCTATGTCAGGAACATGTTTGGTTTATCTGAACCCTGTGGTTTACCATCTTATATTTCCCACTGATGACTTATTACCTTTAGTAGTTTCACACAGTGTTATTCCCCATATCTTTAGTTAATAGACTTTTTACTTTGTCTCTATACATTTAGTTGCTGTTTTGTCAGACTTAATGGGAGACATAAACTAAAGGCACACTGAAGTTTTAATATAAGATCAGGTGGATCTCCTCAGTTAATGCAGTCACTAATGTATTCCTTATTCTAAAGTTTCTGACATGATCACCTTTTCTCACTCATGCTAGATTGTAATCTTGTTATCATTAAATATTTCTCTATATAAATAACAGTAAACTTAACTTTTTACATCACTATCTTTGCTTTTTTTATATATATATATATATATATATATATATATCTCTCTCTATATATATATATATATATATATTATATATATATATATATATGTGTATATACTTTATCATATATCATATATCTATATATATATATATATATATATAATATATATCCATGTATATATATATATATATATATATATAGTGTGGAGTAATAAATACATTTATAGTTTTACCAAGTGAAATTATAAAAAATATGCCATTTAACTGACATAATTCAAATAATTACCCAATGATTTACTTTATATTGTATATAGGTATTTATTCAGTTCCAAGAAAACTTTGATTATTTTTAATCTGTAGAAACTATGAACACAAAACTAAACGCAAATGCATTTAAAAAAAAAGCCTATGAAGTGCAGAGCGAGCGGAAGATATGATATAAGTAAGTTCATCTTTTGAAAATGAAAGACTTATAAGATAGCAGTTGGGTAAAAAGAAGGGCTTTGATTAGAATTATAATATCTGCTGCTAAGACTCAGATACCTGTTGGAGAGAACAAAACCATGATTATTGGGATGGTATGGCCATGTGCTTAGGGCAAATTGATGAGATTGATTGGAAAAAATGATTTTTATGGAGGTGCAGAAACTTTTCTAACTTTTTACTTCTGGTCAGAATTTGATGGTTCAAAGAACCATAAGAAAGAACTCTCCCAATCAAAATGTGTAATAAAATTTAAAATTGGCTAAGTTGAAAAAAAAATTACCTTCATTTCTGACATTTGACAAATAATCACTACAGGAATTTTTTTTTTATCAAGGTCATTATATATATTGCTACCTAAAAGAGATTTCCCCACAACTTTCTAAATCTGCTATAAAAGGAAAATAGGTTGAATAAAAAAATGTTTATTTCCATACTTTTTATATTCCCTCATTCACTTCAGAATAATGTTTCAAATTTTAGAAAGAAGATATCTGAAATCAGACAAAGGATTCCAATCTAGAAAAACTTTAGAGAAATAAAATTCTAAATCAAATTTTGCATATTATAATAAATTTGTCATAATTTTATATAAATCTGAAAAATTTTTACAAATTTTTTTATTATTGCTGCAGAACTGTGTGTTTCACAATGATTAAGAATTTTGGCATTAATAACTTCAATCACACTTCTTTTTTTTTTTTAGGAAGAAAATTTTTCATGTTGGTTTCCTTTTAAATTTTTTTTTTTCAAATTTGAAGATCTGAATAAATAGATTTTTCAAATTTAGTCTATCAAAGTAGAAAAACTCTTAAGCAGTATATAATCACAAGCCACATTGAGAATCTAATAGGTGTATGTAATATCTTTTTTTTCTGTGAAAACAAAAGCAATATTCATCATACATATAAAATTGTAATAAAGCAAGATATTCATATTCAAAATCTGCATTATATAATACAATTTTCTGAATTCATTCTAGAATGGAATTATTTCTTTGTCAAATTTTATATCTATTTCCCCCTAAAAAGGTTACATTATTCTGAATTAAATGAGATCATAGGCAATATTGAAAATGAAGATAATTTTTTTCTACTCAACCTACAACGTATTCTCATTTTTAACCCAGATTTAAAAAAAAAAAAAAATTAGTCAAATTTTTTGTCAAAAATTAGAAGCAAAAACCTTTTTCCCTATTAAATTAATTTTAATAATTGAAATGATTGGAAGTTTTTTTTTTTTTTTTTTTTTTTTTTTTTTTTTTTTTTTTTTTTTTTTTTTTTGCACCAGAAATAGAAATAGAAAGGAATAATTGTTGTTGAGATATTATACCTTGTATAAAAATGTATTGCAAGAATTTAAAGGAATGTGAGTTTGGCAGAGGTGAGATGAAAGTTCATAATAGCAGTGAATGGCGGGGTTTTGTGAGGGGGTATAGTTTGGAGACTCCAGGCCCAAGGGATAAATTCTACATTGACCAGGTACCACCATGAGAGTGTCGCATTCTTGTGAAGCCCAATGGTTGATTTTTTTTTCTGGATGTGACAAGTTCTCTCACTTAAGGGTAAGGGGAGGGGGGTTTCTTTTCAATTTGTCATGTTCTTCTACTACTTTTTTTTTGTATGCTGCACACCTCACCCACAATTTGGGGAAGTTGGAAGATTATATATATATATATATATATATATATATATATATACATGTATATAGATATATATATATATAATATATATATATATATATATATATATATATATATATATATATATATAGATATATATATATATATATATATATATATATATTGAAAAGGTATAACCCCTGGCTTGGAAGAACCAATTGTCCA
This sequence comes from Trachelipus rathkii, assembly GCA_015478945.1. Taxonomy (NCBI): domain Eukaryota; kingdom Metazoa; phylum Arthropoda; class Malacostraca; order Isopoda; family Trachelipodidae; genus Trachelipus; species Trachelipus rathkii. Next base: position 16,555 of record JABUQX010032740.1, read on the forward strand.
GCACAAATCAACTGCTGTATAACATCAACAAAAGAATATCCGTTATACTGCCAAGAGTAATTCCCGGTCTCCTAAGGAGCGCAATACAACTTAACCAGTGACTGACTAACAATGACATCCATGACTGCAATTAAGGTAGGAATAAGTAAGTCCATCTTTTCCAATTTACTATTCTATAAGAAAAACACACATACATTGTGGGGTAATATAAAGACTATAAACCAAATAAAGAACTTTTAGAAAAATAACATTTAATAACTTGTATAGTCTTCTTTATGTATATTGATATATTATTATTATTATTATTATTATTATTATTATTATTATTATTATTATTATTATTATTATTATTATTATTATTATTATTATTATTATTATTTTATCACTGAACCGGTCTTTGTAAATATCAAAATATATTTATACTCAAAAATTTAGAACAAAAACTCACATTTCTCTCCTCCAGGCATTCCTTTACCGACTCAATCCACTTTTTTTTCTGTCTCCCAGCCAGTTGATTCCCAACACACACACCACTATAAATCCGCTTAATCAACCGATTATCATCCATTTTTTCCACATGACCAAACCATTTCAACGTACTTTCATTTATTCTCTTATTTATCCCTTTCTTCACACCACACAACTCTCTAATACGTTTATTCCTCATTTTATCAATTCTTCTCACACCTAACACGCCCTAAGATTGCATCTAACATCACGCCATCGATGTCCCAGCCCAGAATCATAGTCTCACTACTATACATTAACACAGGTAACAACATGCCCTCATGTAAGACTAGCGCACTCAAGACATAGTCCCTTTACATCCACCAACGATTTAATTGCACCAGCCACCTTCCTGCCATTCACAACTTTCCTACTACACTCTGCATCCATCACCCGTTCCCATTTCATAAAACATATATGTTAAATATTTAAACTCAGACACTTGTTCCAGCTGCTCACCATCTTATATAACTTCACACTGAGGATTGTCCTCACTCAGAACCATAACCTTACTCTTATCTGCGTTTACCTTCAAACCCCTCCTTTTACACAACCTGCCAAATCTCTCTACCAAAGCTAAAAATGTTCCTTAGTGTACAGTTAGCGGCAGTAGTCCAGGGACATGAAGTATATAAATACAGCTTTTACAAAGCATCACCATTTTAGTTTTGAAAGATATAATAAGACTTTTCAGTCAAATACTTATCCTAGCCAATTCTAAAAACTATTTATTAGTTCGGGTTCCTAGACTTCTACTGTTAACTTCATATATTCACAATTGCTGAAATATTTAATTATCTAATCGAAATGTTAATGTAAAATTTAATTTAGAGTTATTATTGAAAATATACAATTTTTTTCTTTCTTTTATAGGTCATCAAATAGAGGAAGTTTCTCCCGTATCGCCATCACCGGTTCCAGGAAGAAAACCTAGTTTCAGACACCTACGATACTTGGAGGGTATAGTTCCGAGGATTGGAGGAGAGCAGTAATAGTACCCTTGTAGGGGGATAAGAGTAACTGTAGGATTTATAGAGGAATTAGTTTATTGAGTGTTGTATGAAAGGTATATGCTATTATTTTGGGTGAAAGAGTGCGTCGAGGGACCGATTGGTGAAGAACAAGGTGCGTTTAGAAGTGGTAGTAGAGGATGTGTGGATCAAATCTTTGCATTTAAGCAAATGATTGAGAAAATGAGAGAAAAGAAGATTAAATTTTATTTAAGTTTTATGGATTTGCAACAAGCGTATAATATGATTAATAGGAAAGCTCTATGGCAGGTGTTAGTGATATATGGTGTTGGTTGTAGGCTTCTGAATGGAATCATATATATGTATGACATTATTTTGGTCGAAAGATTGCGTCGAGGGACTGATTGGTGAAAAACAAGGTGCGTTTAGAAGTGGTAGAGGATATGTGGATCAAAATGATTAAGAGAATGAGAGAAAAGAAGAATAAATTATATTTAGGTTTTATGGATTTGAAACAGGCGTATAATAGAATTAATAAAGAAGCTTTATGACAAGTGTTAGTGGTATATGGTGTTGGTGGTAGGCTTCTGAATGGAATCAAAAGTATGTATGACGATAGTGAAGCGTGTATAAGAATAAATGAAGTCGAAAGTGATTGGTTTAATATTAATAGCGGAGTGAGGCAGGAATGTGTTATGTCTCCTAGGTTATTCAATTTGTATATGGATGGGGTTATGAAAGAATTAGAGGTGAGGTGGCAGGAGAAGCTGTTAGATTGATGGAGAGTGGAGGGTGCTCTACCTATTATATGTGGATGATTTGGTTTTATGAGGCGAATCTGGAGAGAATTTGAGAGGATTGGTATAGCGATTTGGCAGAGTGTGCAAAAGGAAGGGTTTGAAAGTAAACGTAGATAAGAGTAAGGTTGGGAGTGAGGACAGTCCTCGGTGTGAAGTTATGTTGGATGGTGAACAACAGGAGCAAGTGTCTGAGTTTAAATATTTAGGATATATGTTGGATGAAAAGGGAACGGATGATGCAGAGTGTAGTAGGAAATTTGTGAATGGTAGGTAGGTGGCTAGACCAATTATATCCTTGGTGGATGTAAAGGAACTAAGTCTTGAGTGCGCTAGGATCTTTCATGAGGGTATGTTGTTACCTGTGCTACTGTATAGTAGTGAAACTATGGCCTGGGATAAGAAGTATAGATCTAAAATACAATGTGTTCAGATGGACAATCTTAAGGGCGTGTTAGGTGAAGAATTGATAAAATGAGGAATTAACGCATTAGGGAGTTGCGTGGTGTGAAGAAAAGAGTAAATGAGAGAATAAATGAAAGTACGTTGAGATGGTTTGGTCATGTGGAAAGGATGAATGATAGTTGGTTGGTTAAGCGGATGTATAGTGGTGGATGTGCTGGAAGACTGAAGAAAAAGTGGAGTGAGTGGGTAAAAGAATGCCTGTAGGAGAGGAATGCGGGTTTGGCAGAGACGAGAAGAAAATTGCATAATAGGAGTGAATGGCCTGGTTTTGTGAAGGGGTATGGTTGTGGCCCACCTGGGCCAAGGGATTGACGAGATGCCATAGTGGGGTCTGTCGCGGTCTCATGGCTCAGAGAAGGTTGTGATTATATATATATATATATATATATATATATATATATATATATATATATATATATATATATATATATATATATATATATATATATATATATATATATATATATATACAGGGTGTTTATGAAATAGGGGGACAAATTTGGAGGATATTATCTTTGTACCATTACAAGTGTTTTGTCTTAAATAAAGTTACTTGTAAAGTTCCTCATTTAGTAGGTAAATGAGTTAGAAGGGTGCAAGGGGTATGATGTGGAATATTATAGTTTATGGGAAGCCACTTTTAAACGATTCTTAGTGTTTACAAACATTATTATTATTATTATTATTATTATTATTATTATTATTATTATTATTATTATTTATTATTATTATTATTATTATTATTATTATTATTATTATTATTATTATTATTAATATTATTATTATTTTATTATTATTATTATTATTATTATTATTATTATTATTATTATTATTATTATTATTATTATTATTATTATTATTATTATTATTATTATTATTATTATTATTATACTTCTTTGTTATTATTATTCCTGTTCCTATTCGTATTATTACTATTATCATATTAATATTACTTATCAAATAATTATTGTTATTAAGGCATTAATATTGTTATTAGTAATATTAGGAGTATTATTATGATTCGCATTATTATTTTTATTATTATTGTTATTGCTTGTATCCGTTTCCCGAGTAAATATTGCTCGAATACTATCAACAATATTCCTAGTATTATTCATCCTTTCTCTATAATAAGGTGGTACCTATCAAGCAACCTATAGCAGTGTCCAATATTAGAGACAGCAATACCCTGTTCTATAGGTTACTACTTTACGTTGCAGAGTTTCCGAAGCCAACTCGTCACATCTACGGAACATAAACACCAATATTCACATCATACCCTTTGCACCGTTCTAACTCATTTATCTACTAAATGAAGAACTTTACAGGTAACTTTATTTAAGACAAAACGCTTGTAATGGTACAAAGATAATATCCTCCAAATTTGTCCCCCTATTTCGTAAACACCCTGTATATATATATATATATATATATATATATATATATATATATATATATATATATATATATATATATATATATATATATATATATATATATATATATATATATATATATATATATATATATATATATACCGTAAAATTGGGCAATTCGGTCCAAAATTTGGGGTACTCAAAATGCTAAGGTTTATGGAGACTTTATTTTTATTTTGATTTTTTTTTTATATATATGTTAATGTTATCCTTTAGGAGTAGAATTAGTATAATTGTATTTGTATATATAATATAGGATTAATGTTAGAAGCCGATAAGTAACGTGCCCCACGATTTTGGGGGGTGGGGCAATTCGTTCCACTTCAATTTTCACATCCCTAAGAATCCTCATTAAAGTGTTTTATTTGATGAACTATGGTAAGTCAGTTTTCATTTTTAAACATAATGGTATTACAATATTATTTTAAGAATTTGGGTTCGAAAACGTAATAAAATTTTCTAGTTTGCGTTCGTTTTTGTCAAACTGCAAAATCGTAAAAAAATGCTCGCCGAACGTAAGGAATTTCCTTAATTCTGTAAGGTTGCTATTCTTTTTTATTCTATATTATACAGAATTAAGGAAATTCTTTTGGATGTTTGTGAGCGTTTTTTTTTTCACGATTTTGCGCTGTTTGACAAAAACGAACGCAAACGCTGTTTGACAAAAATGAACGCAAACTCGAGCGTTTTAGGCATATTACGTTTCGTAAGCACCAATGCAAAAACGAAAACGGCTTAAGACTCTGGCAACATCATCATCAGAGTATCCCTTTGTATCCTGCTGTGTTACTTTTGCGTAAGTGTGAACCATCTTGCTGAAAAAATTGTACAAATTAATTAGGCCTATGTGAAAAACTTTACCTACCTATCTTGCTGTAAAAGTGTAAAAATTATTTTAAACATTATATTTCGGACATCTTTTTGTAAAAGAGTATTAAAAAATTTAATTTAATGAATATTTCAATGTGGACCGAATTGCCCCACGCAAATTTTTAAACCTGGACCGAATTGCCCCATGTTACAATTTTTATAATAAAACATATTTATCTCTTGCCTGAATAACTCCAACGATTGCATTAAGGTTATGAACTATTTTTAAGTACTATATCTTGGTACCAATAATGTAGTACAATTATTTTGACCTGTATGATTCTTAGCAGTATTCCTAAAATTTACCCTATTTTATATGAGAAGAAAAAAATCACAAAATTAATGGACTTAAATTAAAGGTTTCATAAAAAAATAATACCTAAGATATAAAACCACAGTATTTTACATCTTTAAAGATATATTTTACATTGTAAAGGCTATTTTGAGCCACTGGACCGAATTGCCCCACATGGACCGAATTACCCCATTTTACGATATATATATATATATATATATATATATATATATATATATATATATATATATATATATATATATATATATATATATATATATATATATATATTATATAAAGTATATATATATATATATATATATATATATATATATATATATATATATATATATATATATATATATATAGCTCAAGTTTGTTTATAACATGAAATATATTTTTCTTTAATAAACTTTTACAAATTTCATATATTTGCAGTTCCTGTTATTTACCTACAATATATGATATTCCATTAAAGTATCCCTGGAACGATTTCTAGCTGAAGGAGAATTAGCTAGATGATAGGAGAACGAGAATTTTTCCACTCCCGATACGCACTGTCTCAAGCCTGAATGGCCAGAGAACAAGCCCAATTGAACCATGGACTATGAAGAGAGAAAGATTTAGTCGAAGAAGGAATGAACCTGCTCATCAAAACGAAAGGCATCAGTAAAATGCCACAATATCTTGAATTTGCTGAATCATCCTAGCAACTTGGTTGCTATATTTAATATAAATTGCAGTTTTAATGCCATCAATATCTCGTAAAGTTACATTTATAAAAGCGTTTAAAGAATTGTATGTAGCCAAAGAAGTCACAAGAAGCATCTAGAGGAGAACTATGAAAGATTTAGGTAATGTTTGTGTAAAATAACACGTTATGGAAAGATAACTAATTATACCATAGATCTTGTTTTAATCCTTCATGCTTGGCAATTTTTCGTTATCAATTTAGAAGAGATATTCGACAGTGCGCTGAAGGAGATTTTGTGGAGAATCTTGGGGAGTATGGGGTGCCTACTAAGCTAATAAGAGCAATAAATGCACGTATGTGGACAGTTGTTGCAAGGTGAAAACATAGGTGGATGGTAGTAGCTGGTTTGGAATAGCAACAGGTGTAAAACAGGGAAGTGAACTTCCCCAAAAATGTTCATAACGTTTATGGACTATTGTGGCAAGGTGGTACAGGAAAGGGTGGATGGAGAAATCTTTGGATACGCGGATGATCAGGCGTTGATCTCGGGAGTCAAGCGAGGCTCTGCAGAGGTTATAGTGGTGTGGGACGAGGTGCTGATGGAGAAAGGAATGAAAATCAATAAGGGGAAGACGGAGGTTATGATGGTTAGTAGGGAGCAGGAGGAGTTAAATATAGAACTGGAGGGGGAAATATTGAAACAGGCGGAACAGTTTGAATATTTGGGAGTGTATAGTGGAGTAAGAAATGACATGTTCCAGGAGCTGAACCATAGAATTAGAAATATTAATAGGACTTTTGCTTCGTTATACCCTTTGCTCAAGGATCGGAAAATACCAAGGAAAGTCAAGACAATGATATACACAAACATTATGAATCCCGTACTAACTTGAGGCATGAACACTTAATACAAAAGTTAAAATTAAAGTGCAGGCATGCGAAATGAGAGTATTAAGATTGATATGGTTTGGACATGTGAGGAGAATGGGCGCAAATAGGTGTGCTAAAAGGTATGAGTGGCAGCCGGAGGGAAGGAGGAGAGTGGAGGGATGGTGTTGAGGAGGGAGATGACTACAGAGGAGGTTGGGATGGAAGGATGGAGGAGCTTCTTGCAGGACAGGTGCAAACGCCTACAGGAGGATGGCGAGAAATAATAAGAATCTCTATATATAAATACATTTAAAAAAAAAATTAATTAGAACGTTTTAGAGCATTAGAAAAATAGAGACAGTGAGATGCCACATGGACCTATTGAGACTGTATGATCGTACGTGATCACGAAGTAACTTTTACTAAAAATTAATTTAGTTAAAAACTAAATATTGGCTATCTATAAAATAAAATAATCATATTTAAAATATTATTGCTAACTTGTTCCATAGTATTATGTGTTACTATACAGAAGTAAACAAAAGAGGAACCAGATGAAATGAAAGCTTCAGAGTTAAAATTGGTCTCGGCAATTTAATTCAAAATATTTTATTCCTCAAACTGAAAATTTTTGTATCAATTGATTTAATTCACTGATAATTAATCTAATACTTATTAGGCAATTTTTTTAAATTACTAATTAATCTTAATTATCACCTAATTAATGATTAGTATATTTCATTTATATAATACATAAATTCATCAATATAGTTTCAAATCCATTTTAATAAAGGAATAAATAAAATTAGAGCACTAGAAATATATATATATATATATATATATATATATATATATATATATATATATATATATATATATATATATATATATATATATATATATATATATATATATATATATATATATATATATATTTAGGCTAATATGTTTTCATTGAAATTGCTAAGAGTTCGTATAATTAATATTATATATATATATATATATATATATATATATATATATATATATATATATATATATATATATATATATATATATATATATATATATATATATATATATATATATAATATATATATATATATATATATATATATATATATATATATAGTATATATATATATATATATATATATATATATATATATATATATATATATATATATATATATATATATATATATATATATATATATATATACTGTATATAAATATATAAATAAAAAATGGATTAAGCTAATAATATATGTGATCAATAGCATTTTAGATAATGTTATTTCAAATGTCACAATATCATATAGGCCTACTGGTATTTTTCAATCTCTTTTTTTTTATTATTTAATAATAAATTGAATTTCATTAAAAAAAGTTAATTAATTATTTTATCGCATTTTGTTATTCGAATGTTCCCTAAACTATTCACCCTAAGTTTTTAAAATTTCCCCTAAATAAAGGGTAATTTCGGAAATTTTTGATTACTATGTTACAACTTCATTCATAAATCGTGATTGTTTTCTTCCTGAAAAAGGAAAGGGTTTTTTTTTCATTTGCATTAACTTAATAATATGATAAACTATGGTATCATATTGGTTATATATATATATATATATATATATATATATATATATATATATATATATATATATATATATATATATATATATATATATATATATATATATATATATATATATATATATAGAAGTATATATATATATATATATATATATATATATATATATATATATATATATATATATATATATATATATATATAGGCCTATAGGACCTTTTATGTTTTACGACTCCGTCAGTTTTGATTTTTTTTTTCTTTTTTTTTTTCTTTTTTTATATATTTCTAGTATATGATCCTAACAGTCAATTTAAGGGGTGACGGACAAAATTCAAAAATATATAGGACTAGTTACGTTTTACGACTCGTCAGTTTTAAAATTTTTTTTTTTTTTTAACTAAAGGAACACCCAGGGTAAACCGCAAGATGGCAGGAGCCGGTCTTCGGCCTGGGAATCCACAGGGTAGGACCATCTGCCTCCGGGAGGGTCTCCGGAACCCACGCTCTTTGGTATTTGGGTGTCGCAGGTGTTCCTCCGCCCCTCCCTTATGGAAACGTCCCTCTGTCCCGCCTGGCTCGAGCCCCTAATTTTTTTTTCTTTTTCTTTTTATTTTTTACATTTCAATAAGCTTACAATGTTGATTCCAAATATGCCATTGGGTTTTTTGTGTCGCACTTTTCGAGATATTTCATTTATGAAAATTTTTTTTTTTTTTTTTTTACATTTTTGTAATAAGCTTTATACGCTGATTTCAAATATGCAATTGGTTTTTCTGTAAGTGTTGTACTTTTCGAGATATTTCATTTTTAAAATTTTATTGATATAAATGTGATTTTTAAATAATTATTTAAAATATTTCGAACTTTTGAATCATGTCCATCACCACTGAAATTCATTGTTAGTATCATATACTAGCAATATGTAAAAAAAAAAAAAAAAAAAACTGACAGAGTCTTAAAACATAACAGGGCATATATATATATATATATATATATATATATATATATATATATATATATATATATATATATATATATATATATATATATATATATATATATATATATATATATATATATATATATATATATATATATATATATATATATATATATATATCAGTATGCCTTTAATTTCTTTAACTATTCAAGCTATATATATATATATATATATATAAATATATATATATATATATATATATATATAGACAAAGTATATATATTATATATCAGTGATAATATATAACTTTTACTTTCATCACCTGTGCTCGCCTGGCCTGCCTCTATATATATATATATATATATATATATATATATATATATATATATATATATATATATATATAGTAGTATAGTATATATATATATATATATATATATATATATATATATATATATATATATATATATAATATACGGTATATATTAAATATACTTGAGATATTCCTGCTAATTCGTTTTTTATGTAAATGTTTTCTTTAAATGGTTAACAATTATAATATTTATAATAATTATAATGATTATTATAATAACTAATATTTTTCATTTCATTATTCTAAGTATTTTATTATTTTTTTAATTATTTATTTGTTTAATTAAATATTATTTCTTATAAAATTATTATTTATAATGTATAGTATTAAACATTATATTTACCAACATAGTATTTATAAACAATTTTGGTACTCTTAAATTGAAACACGTTTCCGATCCCCGCTCTTTGATTTTACAGATGCTCCATTATTAATGGGTTAAAAGCGTTATTTAATAGTTATTCTTATATTTTTCGTTTTAATTTTGCATAATCTTTTATATTTATTATACTAATTTCAAAAATAAGAAAATTTTATCGTAACATTATGAAATTTTCAAAATAGATAGTTTATAATGTCAACCTCGTGCTGAGCACGAGTAGTACGAGTGCAGGAGTCGCGTTTGATATATATATATATATATATATATATATATATATATATATATATATATATATATATATATAAATATATATATATATATATATATATACATATATATTATGTAGCATACGTTTAAAATAAACTTAAAGTAGTCTCTCCTTATTTATACATAAAAAGAATGCAACTAAAAGATACCAAAGGCAACAATATAAACAATTTTATGCTGTAAATTCACACACACAAATCCCGTTTTTCATTCGAGAACGAAGAGTCACTTTTTTAATGATTTAGAAAAGATAGTTTTTTTTTTTTTGCGATGATTCTTACATTTTTTGTTTCAATATATATATATATATATATATATATATATATATATATATATATATATATATATATATATATATATATATATATATATATAACCACAAGGAAAATGAAAAACATTATGTAACAAGGCACCTTCTTGTATTTTTCCACACATTATCAAGGTGTTACAAAGAAATTTTACAAAAAACAGAACAAGATAAAAGCAAATAAGGAGCCCACAAAAAGTCGCAACCAAGGAAAAAAATTTTTTAATTCAAAACGCGATTTCTCATAAAAGTAGCTTTTGTTTACAAATAAGTGAAATCAGCTGTTGTGATGGAGCACGTGGTTTTGGAATAAACAGAAATAAAAAAAAAATAACAAATAGTTCATATTGCAGATAACTGATCAACTATTGTGATGGAGTTTATCGACTTGAAAGAAATTAGATTTAAAGCTAATTTTAATGAATGAAACATTCATCAATTCAAACGAACCTACCACGCCGCCATCTTGTTTGTTCACATTTTTTCGTAAGAAAGTGCTAAATTGGGCAAGCATGGGAAATAGCAACCTTACAGAATTAAGGAAATTCCTTACGTTTAGTGATCATTTTTCACGATTTTGGTCTAAGTTTGACAAAAACGAACGCAAACTCGAGCATTACTTACGTTTCGTAAGCACAAATGCAAAAACGAAAACGGCATAAATAACTACAAACAACTACAATAACAATAACATCTGAATTAAAAACAATAACAATAAAATTATTAAAAATAAGATTAAAATAATGTAATTAACAACAGAAAATGAAAAATTAGGCAATAAACTATCACTATTTTTAAAAAAAAATTATATTTAATAATAGTGTCAATTATAATGATAACATCAATAACAAAAATAATAACAATAATGATAATAATAATAATAATAATAATAATAATAATAATAATAATAATAATAATAATAATAATAATAATAATAATAATAATAATAAACCACTAAAATTAAAAAATTAAACACTAAAGCAGTTAAAACATAGCTATCACAGATAAATATCACAAAATAAATAGAAGTGATAAAATTCTGTCTCTAATGACATAGTTAGTTAAAAAAGTGATTAAAAAGTTATCCAATCTATATAGTCTTTGGCTAATATTTACATTTGTAGCGAAAGTAATTTTGATTAATGCGGATTCAATAATATTTCTTGAGATTATGGAAGATGATTTAATGATCTCACTTGATGAAACCCAATTGATTCTATGGTTCATCATAGAAAGATGTTGGAAAAGTGCGTTATTATGCTGTTCGGTTCTGACACTATATTTATGCTGATTTACTCTGATCTTTAGGTCCTTACCGGTCTGACCGATATAAAACATATCACAATCCATACATGGAATTTTATAAACACACCCACTGCTCCTTGATGGAGAGTTCTTAATTATCAATCTTTTGATGGTACTATCAAAAGTAAATAGTACTCCAATATTTAAAAGCTTTTGCAATGAAGGGACCCTAGGAAAATTTTCGTTGTAAGGCAGTTTCAATATATATTTAGTGGAAGTCTCAAGTTTATCAGAGGGTGTATAGAATGTTTTTTTGGCTCTTCTGTAATGGCCCAAGTGGCAGTGATAGGAAAAACATCAGGGTATTGCAACTTCACACCAATATCCATGATCTTATTCATTTCGTCATCAAAACATTCTGGACTAACCAATCTCAACGCTCTGAGGTACATAGAAGAAAAAACCGATCGTTTAACTGATATATGATGGGCAGAATAAAAATGCACTAAGGAATCGAGATTAGTAGGTTTTCTATAGATGCTAAATATGAAACCGTTATCACCTCTCCGAACCAACATGTCAAGGAAAGGAAGACTCTTGTTATGTTCTATTTCCATGGTGAAACTGATGCTAGGCACCAAGTTATTCAAACTAGTCAAAAAATTATCAACATTACAAGAATTAGGCCACAAACACAAAATATCGTCAATATATCGGTACCAAATCACTCCCCTAGGCAAAATCGATGGTAAAATATCTCTCTCAAAAAACTCCATATATAAATTGGCTAAAACAGGAGAAATGGGATTCCCCATAGCCATACCAAATATTTGACTGTTATATTTGTCTTCAAAACAAAAGTTTGCATCCAGAACACATAATTTAATAAGATCAATAATAAGTTTACCCTCCAATTCTAACTGTAAATGTTGGAGTTCATTTTCAAGAAAAGTCAAAAGTTCAGTTACTGGTACCTTCGTGAATAATAATTTTACTTAAAAACTAACCAATATAAACTGATTATTATATCGAATATTCAAAAGTCTGTCCCTCAAATCAACACTATTATTCAAATGAGAAGATGAGATAGTTCCAATCAAGGGAGACAAAATTTTGACCAGATATTTTAATAACTTATACTGAACCGATTCCACTGAGCTAACAATAGGTCGCATCGGGTTACCTTCCTTATGTGTTTTTATCAAACCATATATGTAGGGTAATGATGGATTAATTTGAGATAAATCTTTTTAACATTTCAGCATTGTTTCCAAGCATGCTTTGCAATTTTTTATTAAAACTTCTATTTATTCTGTCCAAAAGGTATCCACTAATTTCCTTGTAGATTTCATCATCCCCTAAAAGGATTTTCATTTTCCCAATTAAGATACCCTATCCATAATGACGACTCCGCCAGATTTGTCAGATTTAGTTAAATGCCATATATATATATATATATATATATATATATATATATATATATATATATATATATATATATATATATATATATATATATATATATATATATATATATATATATATATATATATATATATATATATATATATATATATATATATATATATATATATATATATATATATATATTCGATTCCTCGGCATTTGAGAAGATCATTAATGAAAGAAGGGATTTAATACGAGATAAGATATAATATTGTCAGAGAAGATATAAAGTCTCCTCATCAACAACAGCCAATGTGAAACGATTTGAAAGAAAGCTAGTCAAAATTAAGTAAAGAGAAAGAGGGAAGCTTGGAAAACAGTGACTCATGCCATACCCTGTCAAATGACTTGGATTTGTTAAGCACCACCCCACAAGACCCCCCACAAACTATAAAAACAGACCATAAATCAGTGTTATAAGATGGAATATCACTGGTAGACCTCAACCGCCGAAAATTATACTAATGATCGGAAAGTAAAAGTATTTCAGATGAACTAAGAAATGAGAATTGAGAATGGATTCAAGGATTTTTGACAGAATGCAAGTGAGAGCTATAGGGTAGTAGTTAATAAGGATTAAAACTTTTTCTGTTTTTCGGAATAGGTTGAACATATGATCACTTTCAACACCGAGGTAAAGTATTAATATTGAGGCACAGAGTATAACTGAACTAGTGACGGTTCCATCTCAAAAGCATACTCCCTCAAAACTCGGGGAGTAGTGCTTCGACGGTTGCTTGTCTTCTTAATATTCATAAATTTCAAGAACCAATGCACCTGATCAAATGTAATAGCAGGTATTACATATGTCACCTAAGAGTTGAAAGATATCTGGAGTCGCCCAGGGATGAGATAAGAGAAAGGAATCCAATGATTAATTAATCTTTTCAGTTGTAGAATTACCAACAGAAGAACCATCAAAGCGAATAAGTGGAGGTAAAGCAGATTTTTAGAAGTTGATAGGAATGCCTTGGCAAGAGGCCATGCAGATTTGTCAGTATGAGAACCAAGGAACGCAGCGTTCTTTAATTTAGTGAACGTCCGCTTTACTAGTCGAATAATATTCTTTCAACGATTCAGAATTGAGTAAAAATTATAGAGATTGATAGGAGAGCGAGATTTTTACCACCCTCGAAGAGCACTGTCCCTAGCCTGAATATCACGAGATCAGTCACGTTCGAACAACAGACTTGGAGAAGATAAAAGATTTTGTCGAAGAAGGAATAAGTCTTCTCATCCCATCTGAGGTTACAGCATCTCACTTCATCCAGAATCATAGCAATCACTCCAATGTTAGTTAGTGCATAAGAGAGGCAAAGTCCTCCAATCAGCCCGATTACAGTACCAGAGATACTTTTATAGAATGATGGGACTTTTTGAGATAAAGCATTAATATTCAAAGATATAATAAGGCTGCGGTCATATTTACCAAAAAGGTGCGAAGATGTTTTATTTATGGAAAGAAGTATTAGTGGTGAAACCTCATCCATGGGTGCTCCAGAATTGATTGGGACAAACAGTAATATGTGTAGGTTCCCCAATCAGTTCCTCTGTATCGTTGAGAATGCTAAACGATTCGGTTTCCTCCCATCCTTGATAAGAATGAGAGGACCCCAACAGCTCATTGTTTGGTACATTGAAATTCTCAAAATGGAGAACTTTACCATGATAATAATCATGATTAATTGATATATGATGTATGTTTTTGCTCAAATTTTTTTAGCTACTTAAAATTAATTATCTGTAGCTAAACTATTCATATCTAAAACTATCCTCATCCTCGGATATTGAAACTAAATATCTGCAAATTGAAAATTAATATACGGTCCACTTCAAAAAAAAAAAAATAAATAATGATAATAATAATAATAATAATAATAATAATAATAATAATAATAATAATAATAATAATAATAATAATAATAATAATAATAATAATAATACTATTACTATAATGACGCGAGCAAGCAGCAAGAAGAAGAAGAAAGAGAAAAGAAGAAGAAGAAGAAGAAGAAGAAGAAGAAGAAGAAGAAGAAGAAGAAGAAGAAGAAGAAGAAGAAGAAGAAGAAGAAGAAGAAGAAGAAGAAGAAGAAGAAGAAGAAGAAGAAGAATAAAACTATTCTTATGTATTTTATTTATTAAAATATACAAATAAGAAAAATCATTTTTACGTTCATATAATGCTAAAAGTATTAAAATTTAACTTACGATGTTAAAGTATAATTTACTAATTATTTTATAATTGACTTTGCAGTAGTAGTGATTTCTTCTATTGAAGTAGTTCCATTTGAAGGGATAGAACACAAAGGAACACAAGGGTTACTGGGGTCCTCATAGGTGCACGTACCCAGGGACGGGTTAAAAAATTCAGATTCCAGACAACTATTCAGATTCGATTCACTTGCCAATCCAATAGCTGTACACATGTAGTAATTTCTGCAGTTGAAAGGGTCAAGAGTTTCTGTA
>JABUQX010032740.1:35000-42110 GCA_015478945.1 Trachelipus rathkii
ATATATATTATATATATTATATATATATATATATATATATAATATATATATCCTATATATATATAATATAATAAAGATTTCCCTTTTTAGTACTTACTATTTGTAGTATGGTAGTACTAGTAGTTACTCGTTTAGATGGCTACATGCGTTTGATAACACTTTAATGTGATAATAAACTAGGGCTTGAAGTTAATGTTTACTGACATCAATATTAACAACTTAACGAATGATTAGTATCAATTTAATTTTAACGTTATGAGAAATGACATCAATAATTGAGCACATAGTAATGATATATAATACATCCTATTCCTCAAAACCGAAAAGGGGTTATGTTGAATTTTGGGATCCAACAATAGCTGTACTATCCGATAGCTGTAATATATAATACATATTGCCAAGCAGCAATTACACAGCTAAACTAAATAATATATATAATTATAAATATATATATATTATATATAATAATATATATATATATATAATATTATTAATATATATATATATATTATATATATAACCTCACAAATATATATATATGTATATATACTATATATATACTATATAATATATATATATAGTATATACTATACTATTATTATTAATATATTATATATATATTATATATTTATATTATATATACATATATAATATTATATATATAATATATATATATATATAATATATATATTATATATATATATATAATATATATATAATAATATAATATAATTAATATATATTATATTATAATAATATATTATTAATATATTATATTATATATATAATATTATTATATATATATATATACTTAATTATTAGGCTTGGGGGGACTCTTACCATTTGCAATAGGAAGAATTGTCTATTATGATGTAAGTACTTGGTAAATACTATAAGCGAAAGTTTATCGTAAATAACAATAATTTTATAACGATTTAGATAATAAGAAAATATATCACTCAAGATTTATTATGAGATAAAGTCACAATGTCTCTAAATCGCAATTATTTTACGAATCACTGGGAAAAGTAAGAATCATATAAATTAAGAAACAAAATTAGATTTAATTTAAAGCAATATTCTACTATTTCACAACAGTTATTTTTCGATTCAAAGTCTCTACACAAACTCCGCTCAGAGTCACTCATTGAAATCGTCCCACAATTTACCAAAGTTTCTTATTGGTTTTTTATATTAGTGACGTAGCTTCACTAAAAGTGTTTGTTAAACTATTTATTTATAATTGTTTATAGAGTCCCCTTGCTAGGGTAATTGTACGATACTACACATGCTTAAGATTATATTGGTCTAGGGAGGGTTTTGAAAAAGAATATTTTTAGGAGATGCTTGCTATATAATAAGCCCTACATGGTTGTATACCAGTTAATGTGACATGTCAAAGAATATCTTATTACATATGTATCATAATAGTATATATTAATATACACATATAATTACTATGAGGGTATGAAAAAAGAGGTTTTAAAGAAATAAACCATTACACAAAATGCCTATATACAAGGTTTCTTAAGGTATGGTATTATGGAATATGACACTCTAAAATTCAGTATTATCACGATATGATTCTATTTAGTAAAGCATAAATTACTAGCCCGGTACGTAGTTCAATAGCGTTTAATATTATTATAATATTACGATAAACACACACGCAATTATGAAAAATTACAAGTTTAATAAAACGAACTAGAAGCATAAGAGACAGTGGGTAAATAGTTAAACACAGATGCATGATGGTTCAATGATGAATTAATGTAATCTAGTTGACTATTCCAAACTATTTTAGGTGACTTGACAAAATATGGAGTTTTTAGGTGAATGAATGACGTTTAAAAGAGAAAATAAAATTACAGAGACATAATATATCAATTATTGTAAAGATATTATTAATATTATACTTTAAGAGTAGCTTCAATATTCATGAGGAAGGGGTTTTATGAAATGAATATAGGTTGTAGTTATAAGTAAGTATAAATATCCTTTTATAGATTCATAATATATATGTTCGATACAGCATAATGTGTAGGTTTTTAAATCTAGTAGGTATAGTAAAATATAAATTACGTTGGCGTTACTACTGGGTTAATTATAAAAAGAAATGAATTTATACCTTATGATAGAATGGCTCTCATTGAAATAGTTCTTTAGTTAAGTGGAATAATTCATGATTACAATGTAATGGAGTGTTATGTTTTAAGTCCATGAATGTGTTATTGGTATTATACAAAAACAATTCACATGACGGAGAAGTAAATGAACTAAGGGACTGGAACATATATATATCTAGGTAACTAATTTATGGTAATATTATTAAAGTACATAAATGCAAACAGTGAGAAAATTTGCTAACTCATCTGGACATATAATACTATTTATTTACATAATTTGTTTATATGAGTACAAAGAAAATGTTTATTATTTAGTAGTTTAAACACTATATTATATACGAAAGCCCAGAAAGTTTATAGTAGGAGTTATAAGAAAATGGAGATATATCAATTAAGCGATAAGACGTTGTATACGTCATGATCAGAAATGGAATAATGTGACGATACTATAAAGGAAGCAGTATGCTAAATAAGTCAAGTGAGGAAAGAAATTCATAGAAAGTTTCTGGAGAGAAAGGGGAATGATCAGGTATCCAAATGAGTTCACTTGAAACTTCTAGGAAATGAAGGGTTTTAAATTCAAGAAGGAATATAATGTATAGGAAGTAGTCTTTTGATTAGCCAATAAGTAAGCGTCTAATATATTATTTCTAAGTTCTAGTAGATTTTTGCATATATGTTTTAAAATAGAATATGGAACTTATCAAATTTGAATGCATTAAGAAGGAAAAGCTAATTGACGATTTTGGTTTGATTTTTCAAATCATACTATTATGATTGTGTCAAAGTAGTAGATGAAGTAGAATTAGTATTAGGATTTTTAATATTGAGTCTCTATTATACCTTAAAAACGGGAGAATTTTATAACGGAGATTATCTGATGTTGTTCGACAAGTATAACTGCTATTTATGCTATCTGCAATGATTGGACATTCATCGTCTCCATCTAAGCAGTTCCAAATAAAGACAGGAATTATTCACATCAGACGTCAAGTAACTCCAGTTAAAAGATTTCCTAGGAAGTTAAGAGGAGAGGGAAGGAAATAGTAGAATTTAACCATGATCATTCTAAAAGAAATTTTAGTTTTTGTAAATAGTAATGAGAAGCATACCGATCTAAAATATCCATTTGGTATACATAGATGTGGTTATTTTGATTCCACAAGGAACTATTAATAAGAAATAGCAGAGGTAAAAGTTGGTCGTATTAATAGCGTTTAAATGTGTAAGTTCTTCTTTTAGGGATAGGAGTAGGAGGAAAATGATCAATAGAATTCAAAGGTCGCCACAGGTAATAATGATCTTCTTTCGAAATGGAATTAGATGATTCAAAGCATATATTTTCTTTCTAAAGAATGGTAATAGAAAGATTTTCACATAAATAGGTGACATCAGTTTTGGAACATAACAGTTATTGTGTATAAATTTCTCTAGAGTTCCTTAAATCTACTCGGAGATCTAAGTATCCAGAAATAAATTTGACGTTGCTGTCAAAATCCATGATGAGGCCAGGGTTAATCATTATAGCATTATCGGTTTTAGCGTTAGAGTATGGAAAACTTAACCAAAAAGCAAAGCAAAAGCGACCATGATTAAATGATAATTATGAGGGAGGATAGATAAAGTTCATACATCTGAAAAGGAAGATAATAACGATTAATGATAGATGAAATATATGTCATTAAACTATAAATATATCACACGAAAAGCATACATATTATAACATCAATTAATTAAAATGTAATGTAAACTTAGTTTTAGTATTTTCATATTTTTACTATTTTCTTTTTGTTTTTTTCATTTTTTCTATTTTTATTCTTATTTTTGTATCATTGTGATAGGGTATATATAATTATACCCACATTTATATATATAAAAGTATTAAAATACAACATGTAAGGGTATACAGTATAACATATAATTGGTTAAAAAGATATTTAATTATCTGTCATAAACTTACTCTTCCAACGTATAACAAATCCTTTGGCCAGCCCCCGTGACAATCCAATCAAACTAACACTTTAAGATTCTCAAACTGTATGTAGCAGTACTAGCCTCCTGTAATGAGTTCCGGCCTGTGCAATATAATATGAATTTTTTACTTAAACTCACCAACTTTATCTTACTGAAGACCTTTCAAGTGAAACAACGGTTTGACCGAGTTCCTTGCCTTATGTGAAAACAATTCAGTCAATATTATTTCTTATCAATGAATAAACCTGTTTAATGATCAAACTTTTGATCATGAAACCAATGTCAAGCAATAGCTAATTGAATATTTGAATAAATGAAAAAAGTAAAACACGTTTGGACACTCAAGGAAACTACTGGATTAAATTTAAAAAAACTTAATAAAAAAAAATAAATGCAAATGTACTGATCTCAAACTAGTTTTATAAATCCATGAACATGTATCGGATGTCCGTAGATATCCGCATATACATGCGCACTGCAAATATAGAACCTCAGTACTATATAACCGATTATATATATATATATATATATATATATATAATAAATATATATATATATAATATATATATTTATATATATATACTATATATATATATATATATAGTATATTATATATATATATAATATATATAATATATAATTTCGAAAATATCACAGGTTATAAATCCATGAACATGTAGTCGGATGTCCGTAGGTATCCGCATACATGCGCACTGCAAATATAGAACCATAATAATAATATCAATTATATATATATAATATATATATCTATTTATATATCAATATATAGTATATATATTTATATATATATTATTATAGTATATATTATATATATATGGTCAGCATCCAGATATAACACTAAAGGATATGTACTTAGGTGTAATTTATGTAAAGAGTATAAGATATAATACTGTGTAGGTGTACCTATGTTACTTATAAGCGTAACTTACATTACTAAAAGGATCGAAATTCCGCGCATACATACGAAAGTTCGACACACTTATTTTACTAATATATTCCAAATCGACGCGTAAGAACACACGATGGGTAGAATTGATCTCTTAATAGCTATTTACAAATATACAGATTCATACTTACTTCAAGGAATCACACCGTTGAATAAATATGAGGTGAACACTAATTATATATATGTGTGTTCTTTGGGTAATAATTATATTGTTGATTTTGTATATGATTGAGATGGTTTATGTTTCTTGGTTTAGGAATAGCTCCAGTGCTGGAAAAATCTGTACCACTGGGTGTAGGATTAACAGTAGTGGAGGTAGTAGAAGTTTGAGGTAAAATATTAGAAGAAGGAGTTCGTACATCCGTTATAGGAGTAGAATGGAAAGGGTGTAAAATGTTACGCACAGGATACATCCTTTGTGAATAAGTAGGAGTAGAATAATCAAGGGTACTCGTGAATTTTGGTGAAAGCTTCGGAGGTAATTTAGGTGGAAGCTTAGGTGTCAATTCAGGAGGAATGTCTCTTGATTTTAAAGGCAATGAAGGAGGAATGTCTCTTGATTTTAAAGGCAATGAAGGAGGAATGTCTCTTGACTTCAGGGGTAATTCAGGAGGTGCTACTCTGGACACGTCTAAGGGAAATTGTCTAAATATGTCTGAAACAGATCTAGAACGAACATTAGGATTGGGAGTCCAGGAGATAGTACGCGGATCAACTGAATGGAAAGAAGGTGATTCGAGATTAACTGGAGGAGGAAGGGACACTCGTCTCGCAAATGACTGCGATAGTCTCATAGGAAAGAATTTGCACGAGGCCTCTAAATTTTGTGATGAGGACGTGTAAGAAAGGATCCTTATTCGTATATCATCCCTTAATAAAAGTTTCTTCAGGAGTGAAGAAGGGAGGATAGCTTCAAAGTATTAGGAAAAAAAATTACATACATATAATTATCACTAATAGGACTTATAAACACCTTTTGTTGTTCTGATCCAGAGTAGAAGAGGGAGGACCACTACTATATTGTAAAATGTATAAGAACGTCTAGAAAGAGAGGAGAACTATGCATAGAGCTCTGACCAGACAAATTAAGAGCTTGAAAGAGAAAGGAGAACCGATTAGCTTGCTGGAGTACGTACAAGCCAATATATTCAATCGTATAGAGAATTGGGGTTATCATTGGATTAAAACTTCCATTAGGATCTTGTGCCAAAGATGAATCAGATGGAACTCTTTGGGTTGTTTGTTGATGGGGGGAGTATGGTGAACTATTCTTGGGGAAGACTGTACCGAAGGAGGTAACGAAGATTCAGGAGAGATAGGAGTTACATCTCTTTGATGTTGCTGTCCTCGGTATTGCTGTTGTTGTACAGGCGATAGTATCTCTGTTTGTGTGCATCTGGTGATGTTTATGTCATCAACAGAGTATACTCGGAGAGTGTTGTGGTATAGCAATGGTTGATTTGCTTGCCTCGGAGTGTTGTGTTGTTGCACCCTGGCTGTGTGTGGCTGGAAAACCGGATGTTTGCCAGCTCTGATACCTCAGCGGGGTGGACAAACGTAATATTGTAAGATCATACAAAATACTAATAAATAATATATAATCTGGACAGATTAGATAGAGATTTAAATATTTACTTTGAAATTAAATGATTCTAAACAATTACAGTATAAAGACTGTCTATGTTATTTTCAGGTGGATTCAACTAACTCATCATCAGAATCAGATTGCGTAGAATGGATACTCATCAGAAGATGGTCTAACTCCACGAGACGAAGGCGTCGAGCAGGTGGAGGTTGGGAGAGGTGACGGATACTAGAGGCAGACAAACGCACACACACGTGGACAGGTTTCGGGGTCGAATTGGAGGAATCCTTAATGGATCATTATAGGTACTTGACCAACTGGACGAAAGATTATTGTCCACTGTTTTGACAATTGGCATTGGAAGAATTTTTAAATTATCAACATGAGATTCAAATTCTCTATTTGTAACAAAACATCTGAGAAGATATTTGTTAAATTTAAGAACATTAACAACCAAG
>JABUQX010032741.1:0-15000 GCA_015478945.1 Trachelipus rathkii
TCCAGATTTTGTATATTCTCCTAATGAATCGGTTCAAGATCCGAGGTATACATATTTATGTTCTTGCGATTTCCGATTTCCCGATTACCGCTCCTGAAAAAAGGCCCGATTCCTTCAGATTCCGATGGTTTCCTTGATTCCGATTAATGCGTAGTTACTAATATAATATATATCTTATGTATATCTTTTATATAATTTGTAAAAACTATATAAATTAATCTAAATTATTAGTGCTTGAACCAGACCCTAAACTATTATAAAATGAAATCATTCATAACAATACCAATATATCTTGAAACTGTTCTACAATTCTATTTTTTATGTCAGACAAAATAAAGAACTAAGTAAAGGAATAAACATCCTCAAAATTGATCTTCTTCCTTTTGTGGCATGGTGGAGAAAGCTACTAAGTTTACTTATATTAAATATACATTATTAAATATGAACACAACATCTTTATCTATCAGATGTTATCTAGGAGAAAATCCTAAACATATTACATTAGATAAAGGAACATGTTAGTACTATATCTATCAGTATATATATAAGAGATATAGTGTTATTCACTCACTCAATACTTGAGTTATCTTAAGAATATGCACGCCACTATCACAATATATTAACATATAAACCTATAGAGATAAGTATTTTACACGGTAATAAGCGTTCCCTACTTAATATATATATCCCACTATAATACATTTTTTAGAAGAAAACATTTTGGTATTCATTGTTTACGAGTATATATATTATATTATATATATATAATATATTTTTAGATGTTAATTTAAATGGTAACGTAACTAATAGTATGATAAAATAAATATAACATGTTTAATATGTAATAAAATACTAGTTATTTCTCAAATTTCTATTCATAATAAGCAATGTTCCATTGAGAATCAAGTGGGTACGGGATCCAGCTTTTTTCTTTTTAACTTTGTATAGTGTCACGTTATGTAATGGAGTGCATTGATTAAGAAATCTCGACACATACAATTCTCTACTGTATGTTTCTATACTGCTTGACTTTTCTCTGAGATCACATGTAAAAACACTCACTAAATCGTTCTTAGTTCCATTAAAATGACATTGTCAATCTAATACATGTTCTAATAATGCTAAGAGATGGAGGAAAGTTAATATAAAAACCATATCTTAGAAATTTCAGGAATTATAAAAATTTCTAAAATCAAATTCTTCTCTTCAAGATACATAACTATGTCTTTGGACCACGCTATATTGAGGCCTTTTTCTTGGAGCATCATAATCTTTATATCGGAGGTGTGATATCCTTCGGGAAACACGGCGGTTGACCAGCCATGAGACTATCCAGAGGAGTTTATATTCAGTATTTTTTTTTGACTATACTATTAGGGAGGAGCACTACAGCAGTACTAAAGAATTAACATGAGAGTCGGTTGGTTCTGTTATATTACGTAATGTCTTTTTACATAGAACACAATATTTACTCCCATAACGTTTTCTTTATATTTGTTTGTTTGATACATTGTATTTTAATTAAATAACTTTGTCGGTATCTTCTCTACTATTACAAAAATTGTAAAGTTCTTCATTATTTACATTCCTTTTCATATTTCAACGCGTTATGCTGAACTGTATAATACACTTCACAACTTCACACTATTACAAACTTCACTTCCACTTTTAACTTTATTTCCATCTGATACATATGTAACCTGCATTTCCTCTCAGCTAACAAATAGTTTATTAAGAGTATTACGTATTGTTAATAAAAGACTTATGGGTCTCCTTTGATCATTTTTTCTTTTTCCTTTACTGATCTCCTCCATTACGTAAGAGCTACTGTTAACTGAAAAAAAAAAAAAAATTCTATTGGTCAGAGCTGGCCAATGATCATTTTATTATCCAAGATGTTCTAATGCAAGGAGTTAATAATGAACATCTGTAGATCGTGTATTCGTCATTCGTTTAAATCATTACTCCCATTATTTCTTATAATAAACTTTGGTTTTCGTTGAATAGTTTACATATTCTAACGTCTCTATAAATATGCAGCCTATATTCCAATGAGACTGCAATATACTCTTTCGCACTTTAGTTGTTTGTCAAGATCTGCTCCGGCTCTGGCGCGCACCTGTCATTTCAAAAACACCAATATGAGTTAACTAATAGCTCTCCAGTCAAGTATTTTCATTTTTTCGCCTATAAACATAATGTCTGTACCGGATATTTCTTTAATTCCGCTTTTCGGGATCATATTGTTTCAACCAGCAAACTCCTCGACCAATCACTATCTAGAATTTGTAATCTATGATTAGTCCTCCATCCAAGATTCCATCCTTGCAATACTTAAACTTGGGTAACAAAAATTAAATTCTGAAAATTCGAATTCTCCGCAGCTTTATGCAAACACCAACTTATTACAGTGTAAGATTACACAAGAAAACAAGATATTATTTAAGCCATTTGTTACAAAATGTTTGGAATTTAGTGAAACCAACCATTAATTCAATGATAATAGTTCTCCAAACACTCAGAGAATTATATTAGTATGCTATTCCATCATGGAGAAACAGTGCTAAAATATATGTCCTTAGGAGTTTACTCCTTAGGATATAATCACACAACAAAACTCATATATAATCATATATCACACAGTGTTTCCTTTATAGATTGGTATCTTGGGATTGACAATATGCGCCTCTAATTCAAGTTGTCCAAAACCTCTATAAAACACAACCAACTTCTTTCTACGGCAGTTATACTGACTCGACTACATCAAAAATTAGGCCATGCACCTTTTAATGACTCACAAACCTCACAAATAACCCAGTCATGAATAATCCAATCCTTCAAAAATACTTTATCAGCTGTTCCACCACCACACAAACAAATGACATATACATCCCCAATCACACATCGAATTATATACCCATTCTTATTGCTCAACACAGTTACAAGAACCAAATTTAACACCCAAAAACACAATCCCCAAGCTAATTATTGCCGTCGATTTCAATGCACATTTCTCAGTATGGTACTAGAATTATCCAACAGACCCAAGAGGTGTTTACATCCCCTTGAGATGTCAATAACATAAGAGAGATAATACATGTCAACAGATAAAAAAAGAAATCTTAAATAAAAAAATATATTATTTAAGTCGAGTCTAAGCATAGAACCTCGAGAGAGCTCCATAATAATTTTTTTTAAACCATACGTGTATTATATGAAAGCAAATGGAAAACCAAAATAAAATACACCATATGCGTTCATGTCTCACATATATGTATTTGACTTGCAGGTTTCATTTTAACACAGCATATCTTTAGCTGGGGGAAATTTCACTCCTACATAAGAAACTCCTCTTTCAAATATAGGATTACACATACTGCAATAACAAAGGGATCACAATGTGAGTCCACTGTTAACCCTTCCCTAAGCCCTGCAAATCTGCAACCTAATTAAACACAAACTAACACATCAAATAACATAAAATATTCCACATAGATCTCACAACACAAATAAACTTAACAAACATACATTCTCCACACTAATAATTGTACAGAAATCAACAAATTAAAAAATACATGCATGAAAAAACGTAATCCATACCCACGATAAAAGTGAACCCTCCGCGTCATTGACTTCCAAATGAATAATAGACAACGTGGACAAAATTCCTCTATCTCCAAAACATGGAAAGAAAACAATAACCATGAAAAAGAACAGGAGAAAATCAAGCGCAACTTCGATTTGACCCGGTCCAATTCGGCTTCTTCCGCACTCTAAAGTTTCTTCGGAATAATTTCATGACAAATAAAGTGAGCATAAACCACTCAGTGCGAAAATTGTGTATATAATGGTTTTAACTTCTTTTATTCTAGATAGTCCTTAAACTAAAATTTTACTTCTGAAATCAATATTAAAAGACACTTATACTATTTAGTAAGAATAGAAAGAACTCAGACTTGTTCAAAACCAATAAGTCAATTCTAGTGTTTAGATATGATTATAGGACCGGCAGTATATTTCAATCCATTTTTCTGAGAGACTTTCTTTCATCTTATAAAGCATCAAATAAACGCACTTTAAGTGATAATTATGAACTATACTATGAGCTAACCATGATTCTAAGTCAAGAGAGAATGACTAATAATCAAACTAATAAACGCAGAGACGTTATGCTATAGTATCAAATGAAACTCTAAATCAACCTATTAGATCATCAACTCCTTCTTTGCACAATAATATTAATATAATATATATTTTGTTTATACCATAGATTATCGACTTGCTAGCGTCTAATCTCTTATCACAATGACTAAAAACTCTTTTCTCCGTAGAAATTTCAAATGATCTCTGACTTTGCACGTTCTTCTTTTTCTCGTATTTCTTCTATCATTTTGTTAAAA
Organism: Trachelipus rathkii; assembly: GCA_015478945.1. Lineage (NCBI taxonomy): Eukaryota > Metazoa > Arthropoda > Malacostraca > Isopoda > Trachelipodidae > Trachelipus > Trachelipus rathkii. The sequence goes on from JABUQX010032741.1 coordinate 4,401, forward strand.
AAAATGTAACTTCAACCTTTAAACTATGTCTTCTTTCATCCATCAAAGTTTTGCCTTCCTGACAACGACTACTAGCTCGTTTACTTTTCAGTAACCACAGATTGACCAACTCTTCGTCTTATACCTTTTGCTTCTTATTCACTACGCAGGTCATTACATTCAGGAAATTTTCGAAACTCCTCACCCTCTCGACAACCTATCACCTTCAACTTATTTGTACCTAATATCGGTATCCGACTTTCTCCCTATTGCGTAAGGAGATAAATTTTGATCTGTATTCTTTCTCTGCACTGCACCATGTAATCTACAAAGAAGGAGAACGACCTGACAGTGATCCACCTGATCATTTCTTAAGATATTGTACGGTGCCTGAACTTACATCCTGTTTTTTCACCCAAGAAAGGTATTTGCAGCTGGATCTATCTCCTGTCCCAAAACGAGACTTTAAGAGAGCGTTTCCTCCGACTTCTCGTCAGCTGGATCTGCTCCGCGTGTTTTCATCAACAAGCTCCACTTTGGCGCACACTGTTTGAGTTTATATGTGGAGACGCGCCTCTTCAACGCGATCAACTCTTGGGCTCTAATTCATACTTATTCCCTAAGTATTCTAGCATCATATATAGCTTTGTTCCTACATGTGTGATATTGTTGGCACCGAAATCTCTTCTTTAAGAGCGTGAAGACTCAGTTGATAATAAAACGATGACATGAACATTACTTAAATAGAGAGCGATTGCATATATTCAGGTCTCTCACCTGGCTCACCAGTACGACTGGATCTCCCATATTTCATCACCGTGAGAGGAAAATAAAATTTACTCAAAGAAGTCGGAAGACAACAAAGCTTATGTTGATTTTAATTACCTTCAATTCACTAGCTCTTGGCCCTGCACCGTCTTCGGCATTCATCGAAATGTAACTTTCTTACTCCTTTCGCTGCGTATGTCACAAATCAAACAAACTTGGAGAGCTCATCAATCATGGAGATTCTTTTATACACTTCGAAAATGTTATCGGCACATCACCACCATGTACAGTCGAGGCAAGGCATTCTCATACAGTTGTGATCCACAGAGGAGATTCTTGAAGGCCTGCAAATGAGTCGATATTTGTGTTGAGTTTCGTATGATAGTTTAAAAAGTAACGAAGGCGCACCGATGTGCCCTAAGCCTCGCTGCAGGTCCTTGTGCTTCCTTCTTTCCTGCCACATCTGTTTCTGTTCTGTGGAATATTCGAGATCTACTGAAAGATGAAAAAATTTGCTGAATGTCCTCGATGTGCCTGGTCTTGCATTCCAAGATGTATAGCAAAATATTCCTTGGGTCTTACAGAAGCCCCACATTACAAGACCATGGTTGACTGACTTCTACTGGTCAGCAATACCAAGCTTCAAAGCCTGTAGTAACCACTGCTCCCCTTCAACAACTCCCACCTTCTGCCTACAACTCTCACTCGACTATTTCCTGCAAATTTAGGCGCACGTCTAGCGATGCGACAACGGGGAGAGGTTTGCATCAGGACAGAATAGCGAAGATGAGGATATCGAGGTAGATGGAATTCGACTATGCTGGCCGACTACTGTTGGGACTCATTAGGGAATCACCGCAGGACATTTTTACAAACGTAAATTAAGAGCTGTTGCGTTTACATAAAATTGTGTAGAAATTTTAAAAAATGATAAAAAATTGTAAATTGTAAAAAATTAATTGTAAAAGTGCAATTGTTTCCAATAATGTAAGGCTATACAATCTGGAGTTATATGTGCCTCTTTCCAAAAGGTTTTTCAGATAATTTTGTTCAAATTTCTAAATATTCTGTAGACGAGTTGTCGGCTATTGTCGCGAAGATAACTTGTTAAAAACATCAGTTTCACAATAAATGTATATATACAATGTTTCATTGAGATTGTTACTTTGAAGCAACATTATGATGTTAAAAAAAGGTTGAGGATTGGAATTTTTTTTGCATTTTCTCAGCTAAAAGGTTAGTTTAATAATAAATAAAAAGCTAAATTAATTTTATCCTCGAAATCTTGGGTCCCAACAGAAAAACTATAAGTATAATTTAAGGAATCAGCCACTAAGAAATAACATAAAAAAAAAGTGTGTTTCGCAACCGATACAGAAATGAAGTTAATTTTTGTAAATATGTGTTATTGTTTTGTGAGTGGGTTTTGAGTTTAGTCTGCTGATTGTGAGTTGAAAGTTTTTATGATTGCGGTTGTGGTTGAGTGGTTTTGTTTGAAGCAGTGTTGGAATTTGTGTTTGGTGATGTGTAGAGTTATTTTGTTTAGTATGGTTTTTTTCTAGTAGTTTGCATAGTGTTGATAATAGAGAAATGGGGTGATATGATGAGGGGTCAGAGAGGATCATTTCCCGATTTTAGTTTGGGTATAATGATAGCTTTTTTCCATATAGGGGGAATGAAATTTAGGCTGATGGAACTATTATATATTTATGCTAATTGAATTAAAGCTGTGTTCCCTAGGTGTTTGAGGTATTTGTTTGAAATGTTGTTTGGACCAGTTGCAGCTGAGTTTTTATGTCTTTGTTATGTTTTCTAAATCAGTTGTGGTTATTTCTATTATTGGGTGGTAGTTAGTTTTATTTTCTTGAGAGCTTTGATGATTTTCCTGTTTTAAGGGTGCGTAGGTTTTTGACTCTGCTTTGCGAAGTGAGTTGCAAGAATGTCTGCATGTTGTTTGTTGGATTAGGGATTTTGTGTGCTTGGGATTTTTGATGGATTCGTGAGTATATATATATACGAGGGTGTGTGTAAGTATAAGATGTTCCACTCACTTACATAATAGATTTTCTAAATAACTAATATCAGATTAAATAAAACATGCACACATATTAAATACAAGTACCTGTAACAAAAAAGTCAACTGCTTCCATTATATCCGTTACTTGACGACTTGACAGAAGCTGGCAAGCATCTGGCAACCCTTTCTGAATTTCACGAGCAAAATTTACCGAGTCCTAGATAAAAGATTTGCGATAATAATAACAATTTCACTACTATTACAGTTAGAGATATTATTATTATTTGATATTTGATATTATTTAATATTAGTATATTAGATAATATTATTACCCTTAAGTAGCAGCAAAGCATCTTCTGCTTCCTGAACTCAAATTGCTTTTTGGCTTTCTCCTTATCCTTGGCAGCCTCTTTTTCTTCTTCAAGGCGTTTCTTCATCTTCATATATGAAGAGAAAATTCGATGAAGAATCAGAAACATTCTTTTATGTGCTTCTGATGTTATTTTTTTTAAAGTTTTATAACTTGCACAGTCATCATCTTCGTCAACCCTAGTTTGAGCAATATATATATATATATATATATATATATATATATATATATTAACTATATACTATAATATATATATATATAATATATATATAATATATATATAATATATATATATATATATATATATATATATATATATATATTTCATTAACATCCATTCAATTCCCACAGATATGAGGTGGGATGAGTAATATGCAGCAAGTAAACAGGAGAGTTAAGTAGAAGAACATGACGTAAGTTGAAAGGAAAGCACTCACACCCTTACCATCACCTCAAAAGTCAGGCCCCCACAACAATACCTCCTCACAAAACCCCACCATTCACTCCTATTATGCACCTTTCTTGTCAACTCAAACAAACTCACATTCCTTTTCAGACATTCCATTACTGACTCAATTCACTTTTTTCTTCGGTCTACCAGACGGTCGATTCCAAGCACAATCACTACTGTACATCCACTTAACCAACTGACTATAATCCATTCTTTCCATATGACCAAACCATCTTAATACTCTCTCATTTATTCTCTCATTTACACCACTCATCACATCACACAACTCCCAAACACATTTATTCCTCATTTTATCAATTCTTCACACACCTAAAACGCTCCAAAATTGTCCATTTGAACAGATTGAACCTTAGATTAATACCCCTTATTCCACACCAATCATTAACAACGGTAACAACATACCGTCATGCAAAACCCGTGCACTCAAGACTTGCTTCCTTTGTATCCAATAAGGATTTAATTGTACTAGCCATCTTCCTACCATTCAGAACTTTCCTACTACACTCCACATCATCCGTTCTCTTTTCATCCAACATATAATCAAAATATTTAAACTCAGACACTTGTTCTAATTGCGATCCATGCAACATGATTTCATAACACGGACATTCCTCACCCACTACCATTACCTTACTCTTACATTTATTTTTCCTTTACCTTACTCTTACCAATATAATTCTTTTTATAAATGGAATGGAATCAAAACCCTTTTACTTATGTAAAAGGGTTTTGATTCAATCTACTACTTTTCTGTTTCCAGTGCATGCTACGCACCTTACCCCAAGTCTTGGGGAGAGAAGGTGGGTAACAATGATGATATATTTCATTTTAATCAAAATAATGGAAAGCATAATATAACAAATTAAAGAATAACCAGGGATATAAAAAAAAATACAAAGTATTAATTTTCAGGAAACTAATAATAATTATAATAATAATAATAATAATAATAATAATAATAATAATAATAATAATAATAATAATAATAATAATAATAAAGAAATATATTTGAAATATACAAATATGAACAAAAATTAAAAACTTTTCAAAAACAAAAGCACGTGAATTGTTCTTACAAGGACATCACATTTTTTAATGTATACTAATAATTGAAGCAATACGGTTTATAAAATTAGTAAGAGATTCTCTCCTTAATCGCGTAGCGCAATTATTTTTTATTATTATTTTCTTTATTTATTTAAAAGTTTTCACCACCACTCACGACATAGTCTCTATTCATGTAGGGTATAAAAAAAAAACATTCCCGTCAAATGGAAAATCCTTAGATGAGTTCAAGCGAATGCTTTAAAGTAGTGTAAAAGGGATTCAATTCAGAAGGAAATACAGAAGACGGTAGAGAATTCTACAACACAGAGGACACTGGAAAGGAGGTACCACAATGAACAAGACTGAAGTTGCAAATGTCAAAACAAAATACATGTGAAGTCATTGCATCACCTTACTCCTTGTGAAGCGAGTGTCGTAAGGGAGGTGAGCACACTATTGATTCAGGCCCCTCAAATACTAGTTGGATGCTGCTTTAGTACCTACAGAAAAGAGGGAATACCAAACACGCTCCTGCCGCTCCCACCAAATACACATCCGCCGGTTTGCTGTATTTCCGTGCATAGGTATCTGAAGTAAAATTTTAAAATTCATATCAATCACTTTCACACCTCAAAGCCTGCCGTCTTGTGCCGTCTATCGATCTTATTCTCCAGAAATTAAACTATGTGATGCGATAACTGAGCTCTCGACTTCCTGCTGCCCCAGCGCGTGCACCACAAAGCACTCTGAGACACGCTGCACTACCCACTCCATTATTTAGAAGATAAGGAGGCGCATCTGCCCGTGATGAGAACGCGCGTGCGTTGAATAAACGATTATCAGTGTGAGAGAAAGAGAGAAAAAAAAAATATCTAACAAAGCACAAAAAAGAATATACTGAACAGAACACTTCCAAGTCTCTCGTAGAGAGACTCTTGCCCAATGTACCTATAACATTGAGAATAATGAGTTCTTTCCCAATAGAGATAATTTTTCAATTAGCTTTGTCCTTTCATGTTCAAGTTTAAGCCAAGGATGCTTTCATTGCCAACAGGAGAGAGGTTAGAACTGCTGAAAGTAATAAAAGTTGGGAGTTGTCTTTTAGAGAAACATTTGTAGCAGCTTAGTTTTAAAGGGTTTAATATGAATATGTTGAAGGCTGTCGCTTTCAAATTTAATAGTGAATCTCTTGAGTAGCCAATGATAAATTCTATCAAGACCATCAAGAATAGAATCTCAGAAAGATGATTGAGAGGCAACTCTTGATACAAAGGACGCAAAGAGCGGAGTGTCGAGAGTAATCAGCACAGATATGGATAAAGTTATAATATGAGCAGTTTAGAAGAAAGATTATATTATTAATGAAAAGTCGGAGATACAATGTAATGTAATATTTAAATCTTTTGGAAAATATTATGCAGAACAAATATTCATAACAAAAGCATAATAGATATTATCTTAAGAGGGATTAAAAAAAGCGCAATATTTACTCTTTAATAAAAGAAAAGATTGTCAATCATGTCATTGCTAAGTGCTGTAATTTATTCCTCTTTAAATTTTTTAGGAATGTTTAATTTAATAGATTAGCCAAATTAATATTAAAGTTTTAAGATTTACAAAAATAAAACCAATTCAGCCTTTCTGGAGTAATTTTTTTTTTTAATTGTAGATGGCTAAACATTCGTCACTGTAGAAGCTAAAGGGAAGGGGAGCATAAATATTTTATTGCAAAGTCTTAAATTTAAAATAGTGTTGTATTTGTAAGCTAATATAGTAGATATATCTATTGGGATTTATAGTGAAAATGTGTTATTTATTATATAAACTGGTATACACGTAATTTGAAAATAGGAATAACAGAATAGAAGACCTCTCCGCTAACTGGAGCAAAAAAAAATATTAGACCAGATCATCCTGGCATCTGGACTTAAACCAAATATATGGTCAGAGTTATAACACTATTTAATTGTGAGACTGTTCTAGAGAGTGCGCTCTAATGTTCGAATGGAAAGACTCGTTTTCACTGCCCTGCAAGATGACAACCCCAAATTTTCAAATATACAGGAACAGAGTTGGTGTGTAATTCCACCAACATTGCAGAGTTAGAATTACACTAGTGACAAATGGCAAAGTTTGCCTTCACAAATTGAATAATATTCTAAAAGGCGCATCGAAAAATAAACTAGCTAGTCTCAGTTTATTTAATGACTAAAAAAGAATTTTAAAAATGGTGATATTTAAGTTACGGGAGCATACATAATATTAGAGCTGTGAAACCTTACACTTTCAATCGCTTTTTAATTCTTTTTAAGTCTTACCACTAAACAAAATAATAGTATACATATATATAAGTATATATTATATATATAATATATTATAATTATATATATATATTATATAATATATTATATATGATATTATATAATATATAATATTATAATTAATATATTTATGATATATATTATATATTATATAATATTATATATTGATAACTAACATTACTAATATTTATAATAATTAACTAAATAAAAAATCATTATTTTTAGTATATTAATAATTATATATATTAAATAATATTAATACATTATAAAATTATACATATTTGATATATTAAAATCATAAAACTAAAATATATATATAATTATACTATAATTATATATACTATATTAATATATATATATATATCATATGATAATATTTAATATATATTTTAATATATATATATAATATATATTATAATAATTATATATTAATATATGATATATATAAATAGATAATATTAATATTAATAATATATAATATTATATAGGTATATATATACTATATATAATATATATATATAATACTTAAACTTATAATTACATAGATATATAAATAATTGAAATAAAAATTATGCATATCTTTTCATTAAAATCACTCTAAAAGGCTAAAATAATTAAAATAAATATATATTCATATATTTTTATTAATATATATATATAATATATTAATATATAATAATATATATAATATTAATATTTATAATATATATTATATTAATATATAATAATAACAAAAAATAATAGTAATTTAATAATAATAACCGGAAACAAGTTAACTAAGAAAATTAATAAAAGTATATAAAAATATCATATATTAAATTATATATAAATAATATATATATTTAATATTATATATATATTAATAATATATATATATATATATAATAATATATATATATATATTATTAATATATATAATAATTATATATATATATAATATTATATAATATAAATATATATAATATATATAGTTATATATAGTTATTATAAATATTAATAAGAAAATTATGTTATGAAAGTACAATAACCAGTAAAAATATAAGTATGGATAGTTACTCCCGTCTGCTAGGTAAGTAGCTGTACAAATGACTTAAAATATAAAATTGTGTTCCAAAGAAAAATCGTTGATTTTAGAGGTTTGGTGAGTGTAATATGGACACCAAGGGAATAAAATGGTTTTAAAACTTACGACTCAACTTATTATAAACGTTTTCCCCTCTAGATATATCGTGTAAATTGGGATGTTTGAAAAGGTGATGGTAATTCTGAATGGTGTTTTTATTAGAAATTTCTCGAAGGACAGATAAGTAGATCTCAGAGATGGAATGACGGTAAATGAAAAAGGAAAAAACAGGTTTTATGTTCCAGCAGGATGTAAATTTAAATTCATGGGAAAGATTTGAAGAAATTCTACCTCTAGTCCGTTTTGTAAATTTTGAGAAGGAAGGTAATAAACATATATATGTATGATTCCAAAGGAGCCTTGTTTGAGAAACGGCATTTTTGGGAAATTTAAGATCAGCGACAATTTAAGAGGTAAAAAAAAAGGAAAGGTTTATAAGATGTATTTGGGGAAAGGGGGAAAAGATAGAAATGGTACCTATAAGCAGAATAACATTATAATCTATTATCTGTATTTTGGAAAAGAAAAGATCTTTTTCGAAGAATCTATTGATTAAGTGTCAATAGAAAGCTGGGCGTTATGAAGAATTAAAGTTGGGGTTTGTGTATGTAGTTTCTGGAATTCTAGGGAGCTCCCGAGTTGGATAAAGAGAAAGTTTTATTGGCTCTGGTTGATGTGGTGTTTGAAAAGTAGGAGAATGTATGAGGGGTGGATTCGTATTTAAGGTTTATGTTGCACTAAGAAGTCATGTCTTTAACATGTAAACGAAAATACAGAGAATAGCGATAGTGAAGGAATAAAGATACTCCCGAAATGTTAATGTGTTTTCTGAATGCATTGAATGTTGCATATTGAGGGGTTGGTTTAGTGTATCCAATTGCTTGTTCCAGTGCACGTTTACTAGGTGTACTTGCATATTAAACGGATAGGTTTAGAGTTTCGGAGTAAAGATGGAAAACAACCGTATGGAATTGAGAAACGATATCTGTGTAGGATTTGGGAATGGGAGTAAGGACAGCCTATGGAGGCTGTGGTCTTTTGAGACACACCACACACACACACACACAATATATATATATATATATATAATAATAATATATATATATATATAATATATATATATATATTATATTATATATATAATATATATATTATAATATATAAATATATATTTATATATAATTAAAATAATATATATATATATATATATATCATATTATACTATATATAATTATATTATATATATAATATATATAATAATATATATATATAATATACTATAATATATATATATATAATATTATATTATATATTATATATATATATATGTAATGTTCGTTGAGAAATACTGTGTTGGAGAACTTAAGAAGTTTATACTTTATATGCCTTTTGTTGTAGGTTTCTTGTTGTTTAGATAATAGAGATATAAGGCATATTTTTGGTTTGGATGTGGTTGTGAGGTTGGTGGGTAGACGCGAGATTAAAGGTGACATTTGTCTCTACAGTGATCCGATGAAGTAATTTTGCTGTAGGAGTTTGTTAATTGTTCCAAGTTAGGAAAAAAATAGAGATAACTTGTAGGGATACTGATACTGTTTGAAGATTGGTTAAGGTACGTAGGGAAAGTGTCAAAGTAAGAATCCGTAATGAATGGATTGAGGGTGATACTTGGTTGGTGTTTAAGTGTGCATAATAGTAAGTCCAAGTGTATGAGAGGAATTGCGGCAGAAATTTCAGAGTAGGAATGAAAGTGCGAATTGGGTTTTAGTTTTAATGTCTTTGGAGAATAGTAAATGAAAATTTTGTATGAGTAATTATTTGTAGAATGTGGGTGTTTGTTTAGAGAAAATTAAGGGGTAATTGTATAATTTTATTAATTTGGTTAGTATCTTCAGTGATAATTTTCCTATTAAGTTTAGGTTATAAATTTAGTTTTCAAATTTCTAATTGAGGAGAATCCTTTGGAAGAAATTGAATGATTATAAAGGGTGTATAATGTTTCCTGATTTGTTTTAAGTTGTGATAAAGTCCTTGCGTTTTCATGAATTTGTTCATTTAACATTGTAATAGCTGTTTCTGAATGAAATCCAGAATCCAGTCATTTAAATTTATATCCTTCAATGGTTTTTCAGAAGATCAATTCGGAAGTTGGCGGGTGCCAGAAAAGTGTTTTCAAAATTACACCACAATTAGAAAAAATACTCACCTTTCTCCATGGTATCTGGGATTTGAATGTGAACATAAGCCGAGGGATTTTTCAAGCAAGATTGTTCTAGTAATTATTTGTCTTGCAGGTGATCTTTTATATATTTTTAATTATATTTAAAAATTTTAATTTTCTGTTTCCAGTGCATGTGACGCCCTTACCAACAGTTGGGGAAAGAAGGTGGTGATGATGATCGTGATGATGATGATGGGAATTATATATATATATATATATATCTATATATAAATATTATAAATATATAAATATATATATTAAATATACTATATATATAATATA
>JABUQX010032741.1:17500-48080 GCA_015478945.1 Trachelipus rathkii
TCTTCGCATCCAGTTTTTTCTGCGTCCAATATATTCTACAAGGGTTAGGGTTTAATCGTATTGGGTTAAAATTTGGGGGGTGTTAGATGTGAGGTAACCTCGGTCGTAGACGGGTTACGTCCCCGTCGGGTCCGAAGGGGGCCCGCCCCCTTTTAAAAATCGAAGTGGTCGTAATTGGAAATTTGGTGAGAGGATCAGAGTTGAATTTTTCTAGAATTACTTGATATGTGAATCCGATGAGTTGGCTCCGGAGCCACTGCGGTTGCGAGTTAATAAACAGTCGTAAAACAACAATGTTGGTGTCTTTTATAAAGGTTAATCGAGGTCGTAAAGTTCGAATATGATGGTTATTAATCCGTATAGGGTGTCTAGGCCCCTCATTAGGGGGTCCCGACTGAAAAAACAGAGCACAGAGTGGGAAATACAGAGGTCGAAGGAGAGGAAAGAAGAAGGATGAAAGATGAATAAAGAAGAAAGAATAAAGGAGTCTGACTCAACGGAGTAGGTGTTGTCAGCTGCACCGGTGCTGGCTCCGCGTGCGGTGCCGATTATAAATATTAGTGTAATGATGCAATAACTGTGCTCTTGTATATGTTATTGAACCTCGTACTTTCGAAAATAATGGTTTTCAGAATCCATCAAGAAATAAAAAATAATAAATAAATAAATATATAATAAAGATTTTTATTCTTTCTTTTTATTTTATTAACTTTCAAATTTACGTTTTACATAGTCTAGCAGTAAATCAGTAAATCAAGCCACCCCACCTACCCTCCTGACCAGTTGTGAATCTTATTGATATATTGCCTATTGAATCTTTGTATCTATTGATCTTATTTGTTAAGGTAAAATTTTACTAAAATTGTATGTTTTACATACTACCCTAAATCAGTAAAATCAGTAAATCAAAACCACAATCCACCCTCCCTGACCTATTATTATTCAGCCACCAACTACCCCTGACAGTTGTGGATCTAATTGATCTATTGATCTATTGAACTATTGATCATTGATCTATTGATTAAGGTAAAATTTTTACTAAAATTGTCATGTTTTTACATACCTAAATCAGTAAATCAAATCAAACCAACCATCCACCCTCCTACCACTATTGATCTATTTGATCTATTTGATCTATTGATATATTGAATCAAGTCATATTGATTAAGGAAAATTTTTTTATACTAAAATTGTCTGTTTTACTTACCCCTAAAGTCAGTAAATCTCAAATCAAAGCCAACCAACCTACCTCCTGTCCCAATATGATCTATTGAATTATTAATCTATTGATCTATTGATTCCATTCATGTCTATTGATTTAAGTCAAATTTTTTACTAAAATTTGGTAACGTTTTAACATACCCTAAAGCATTAAACCACTAAATCAAACCACTACCAACCTCCCTCCTGACCATCCTGCATCTATTGATCTATTGATTAAAGGTCAAATTTTTTACTAAAATTGTCATGTTTTTACATACCCCCTAAAAGCAGTAAATCAACTAAAATCAAACACCATCCATTACTGTCCTGTCAAAACCTCCTGACCATACTTATGAGTCCTTGATTATTGATTAGGTCATAATTTTTTTACTAAAATGTGTAACGTTTTTAACATACCAAAGCAGTAAATCCACTTAAATCAAACAAAGCACATCCAATCTACCTTCCTGTCACCTTCCTAACCCCTTGATCTATTGATCTCTTGATCTATTATTCAAGTTCACATTTTGAGTAATCAAATTTGGATAAAACATAACATACTAAAATCAATTTTCTTTATACAAAGATCAATCAATATATGTTCACGTAACAAAGTTTTCACATTAATAAAGATTACTTAGAATCATCTGAACTAAGAAAATAATGTCAACAACAAACTTAGCCCATCTTAGAGACAGGAATAAATGGTTAACGTTAACAAAGTTTCCCACTTAACTAACACCAGTAAGTAACTAACATAGCATAACAAAACGTGAACTTATTCTTATCATTCTTCCAGGCATAACTCTAAACATAATTAAAAATTAATCTACACTACACAAGTAACATTTAAGCAAATTTTATCACAACGTTGGTTTACTATCATACGACCCATCGAAAGTTGCTAAATATAATGAAAGTTTCCACATTAATAAAGCTACATAACATAAAAACTAACTAAGAAAATAATGCCCAAAGACAACATAATATACATCTTAAACAGGGAATATACCAGTCAGAACATTAACAAGTTCCGACACTTAACTACTCAAGTAACAGCAACTAACAAATGGTATGCAAAACGTAACTTATTTCCTTACTAATTTTTCAAGCATAATCTAACATATTGTGTTACTTACATTAAACAAGTAATATTTACAAAAATTTAGCATAACTTACCTAAACCCATAATACTAGGGTAAAGGGCAACAAAGTAAAAGTTGTTTAGATGATATGACTTTACCCGTTGTTGAATATGGCCGGAAAAGTGGAATTCAGTCAGTGACAAAGGCAATCTTTTCCTTTAGCTACATGAAAATTGCCTTCGTACCGGAAACGGCAATGATCTAGCGAAGCGTCTCGTCAATCTCTTTCAACGCCATACTCACCGCGCCCAGATCGCCCTGGCTGCAGTTACATAGTATTTCCGGTCAGATGACTGATCATAGCCAAAAGTGAAATTTGATTCCAACCCTTATACGAATCCTATCATAGTCTAAATCTTGTAATATAGAATCAATGACTTCATTAACAAAACCAAACATATCAACCCTCATAAAAGCTAACATAGCATCGTATGAACTAGGAAAATAATGTACAACGACATAACCTAACACACCTCGCCCTAATAACCTGTTAACATTAACAAAGTTCCACAATTATCACCAGTAAAGTAACTAACATTGCCTACAGAACGTCACCTATTTATACTTTTTCAAGCTATTCTCGTAACATAATAAGTTAATCTTACATTGAACATCAGTAACATTTATATCAAAAAAAAAATGGGTAAATCATACATACCAACCAATCATAAAATACTAACGAGTAAAAAGACGAATAAAGTAAAGTTTTTTTAGGCTAAATCTCTTTTAGCCAGCACCATCCTTCAAGAAAAATACCAAACTCTAAACATGAAAAATGATTTTGGGCTTTAACCATTTGCATAAAGTGATGCCAATACTTATTAATATTTTGACCCTCTGCAGCGAATACTAAGCAGTCAGTCGACCTATGGTTTTTACGATTAAATTATAAATGACAACTATCGTGGGGAATAACCGAAACTCCTTGTAAGATCATACAATCACGTAGAGATGCAGGAGTGTCAGGTATCAACAACAACTGGCGAAAAAATTCCTACTGAAAGAAAATAGTGTATGAAACATCCTTAATGTATTTGAGATTTCCTTTCTTCCACCCAATCAGAAGAAAGTAAAACAAGAATACGACGTACGAATGAAACATATCAGTTCAAAAGGGTATAATATTCTCGTTCGACAACAACAACAACAAGCAACAACATAACATAGTACAAAGTAAGTCCTTTACATACTGACAAAGAATATATGGCTAACGTAACATTGTTTTCCACGTAAATAAGCTAAATAGCATTACAGATAACTTAAGAAAAATAGGTACAAACGGACGATCTAACGACAACTTACGCAGAATAAACTGTTAACATTAACAAAGTTCACACTTAAAACCTGTAAAGTAACTGACTATTGCATACAAACCGTAACTATTCATATTTTACCGAAACATATTCTTAACATATTAACCCGTTAATTTTACAATTGCACAGTAATATTTAACAAAGCAATAAACTTGTTTAAAATAGAAAGACAGACCAGAAAAAGTATGCTAACGTAACAAAGTTTCACGTTAATAAAGCTAACATGACATAAGCCTGAAAACTAAGAATTATCGATGTAAAACGACAAACCAACACACCCCTTACGTACGAATAACCCTAACATAACACCTTTGCCACTTAACGCAGAAAGACCTAACAATCGTAAACGTAATCTATTCACACCTTTGGCAAAGCATATTCTAACATATCCATGTTATTTTTAACATTACATCGTAATACTTAACAAACAGTTTAGCATAACCTGTAATCATATAACTGACACAAGAATATATGGCTAAGAAAAATGTTTTCACATCACTTCGTAATATCTTAACATAAAAATTCAATCATAACTCATCTAAATATCTAATCTCCAGCGAATAAAATTGCAAACATAAGAAGTTTTACCAAACAAACACGTTTTCACGCACAAATCAGCACCCAGGTAAAGCCGTATTATCTAACAAAATCCCCTAAGCAAAGTGACATGCTATCAAAGACACCAGCAGATCTTCGAACTATGAATGGACACTACTTCATCAAAGTTGTCACTCGTTTTTGAGTATAACAATCATGTTGATCCCTTGAATAATCCGTAGACATTAAGCAAAATCAGGGTAAACCTAACATTACGAACAAAACTTAACCTAGCGCACGTTTCTAAACACATATATCAGTTAACACAGTAAATTATTTACAAAACTCAACATTTCTCTAAAAAATCATGTTAAATTATTCCACATTGTCATAAATAGAATATTAACATAAACGTGACCTAGACTTACGAAATAAACGTTTTCATTAATCAAGAGTTTCTAAAGCAACACATTAACCTTCCGAGAGAAAACCAAAGGGGATGCGCCCCTTAAAGGGTGTGAATCCTGCGAAGCGGGGGATCCCGCAAGGGGTGTATAAAGGGGCTTTACTCCCTCGCAGGAGGGGTTAAAAGCTCAGCCCTTCGGCTGGGCCTTAAAGCCCGCTTACGTATGATAGGGTTAGTAAGGTTATGCTAAATTTTTTGTTAAAATTATTACTTATGTTATGTAAGATTAACCACCATATGTTAGAGTTATGGCCCTGAAAAGTAAAATAAGTTTACGTTTGCATACCATTTAAGTTGCTTTACTGGTGTTTAAGTGTGGTACTTTGTTAATGCTTGACTGCTTATTCCTGTTTAAGATGTATTATGTTTGTCTTTGGGCATTATTTTCTTAGTTTCAGTTGATGGTATGTTACGCTTTATTAAGGTGGAAACTTTATTAATATTAGCATTCATTCGTAGTTCAGTGTATGATATTAACCACAACGTGTGATAAAATTTTGCTAAATGTTTACTGTGTTAGTTAGATTAATGTTAAATCATGTAGATTTATCCCTTGAAATGTAAGAATAAGTTACGTTTTTGTATGGTATGTTAGTTACTTTACTGTTAAGTGTGGAACTTTTTTAACGTTAACCATTTATTCCTGTTCTAAGATGGCTAAGTTTGGGTTGTTGTACATTAATTTTCTAGTCAGATGATGCTGAGTAAATCTTTATTAATGTGAAAACTTTGTTACGTTGAAATATATTGATTGATCTTGTATAAAGACTTGAATTATGTTATGTTTATCAAATGATACTCAAAATGTGAATAATCCAATAGATCAATAGATCATAGATCAAGGAATGGTTAGAGTGGACGGAAGGTAGATGATGGTGGGTTTGATTTAAGTGATTACTTTGTTTAGGTACAGTGTAAAACGTAACAATTTAGTAAAAAATCATGACCTTAAAAATGAGATCAATGGATCATAGAATGGTCAGGAGGGTGACAGGAAGTGATGGATGGGTTTGTTTAGTGATTTAACTGCTTTAGGTAATGTAAATACATGACAAAGTAGTAAAAAATTTGACCTAATCAATGAAATCAATAGTCAAACAGATAGTGGAGGGAGGTTGGATAGTCGGTTGATTTAGTGATTTACCTGCTTTAGGGTATGTAAAACGGTTACAATTTTAGTAAAATTTGACTTAAATTCAATAGATTAATGGATCAATAGATCATAGATAAGGTGGGAGATCATGATTGGACAGGAGGGGAGGTTGGTTGGCTTGGAATTTACTGATTTACTGATTAGGGTATGTAAAACATCGACAATTTTAGTAAAAAATTTATCTTAATCAATAGTCAAATAGATGCAATAGTTCAATAGATAATTAGATCAAATAGATACTACTGTCAGGAGGAGGGTGAATGTGGGTTGTATTTACTGATTTACTGATTTCAGGGTATGTAAAACCTGACATATTTAGTAAAAAATTTGACTTACACATAGAATCATAGAATCATAGAATCATAGATCAATAGATCAATAGATCACAACTGGTCAGGCGGGTGGTTGGATGGTTACAGATGGTCAGGAGGGAGGTTGATAGGTGGTTTGATTACTGATTTACTGATTTAGGGTATGTAAACAATGACAATTTTAGTAAAAAATTTTACCTTAATCAATAGATCATAGGTGAGGAGGATAGATCACTAGATCAATAGATCACAACTGGTCAGGAGGGTGTTTGGGTGGTTGAATTTACTGATTTACTGCTTCTTTAGAACTATGTAAAAAGTTTGAATTCATAGTTAGAAAAATTCCAGATAAGAAATTTATTAATTTATTTTTTAAATTTATTTATTTTTTATTTCTGATGGTTCTGAAACCATTATTTTCGAAATGTACAGGTTCATACAATATATAAGGAACACCAGTAATTGGATCAGTACCAACTAAATATTTAATAATTCGGCACCGCCGGGCCAGCACGTGCAAGCTGACAAACCTACTCTTGGTTGAAGTCCAGACTCCTTTTTCATTCCTTGTCTTTCTTTATGTCATCTTTCATCTTCTTTCTCCTCCCTTTCGACCTCTGTTTTCCCCACTCGTGCTCTTTTTTCAGTCGGACCCACCTTAATGGGGGGTCCTAGACACCATACGGAACTTATAAACCATCATATTGTCGACTTTACGACCTCGATAACCCTTATAAAGCACCAACATGGTTGTTATACGACTGTTTATTACTTGCCACGCAGTGGCTCCAGCACCGGTGCCGGAGCCCACTCATCAGATTCACATCATCAGTATCTAGAAAATTCAACTCTGAATCTCTCACCAAATTCAACCAATTACGACACTTGATTTTCTAAAAGGGGGGTGGGGGCCCCCTTCGGGACCCACGGGGGACGTAACTCGTCTACGACGAGGTCTCCACCATCTAACCCCCTTCCAAATTTTAACCCATACATTAATCCTAAAACTTGTAGATATATATGCGACGCAGAAACTGGTATGCGAAAGAAGAAAACTCGGTGGAAAAAATAAAAAAAAATAATAATAATATGAAATAATAATAATATATATAATATAATAATAATATAATAATAATCAATAATAAAATAAATAAAATAAGTAATAATAAAAACTTTCAGAGCTGAAAAGCAAGTCGGAGCCGGAGTCGAGCGGAGTGGAGCCGAGTCAGAGTAAAGCACCACGACAACTCGAATTATGAATCACTACGTGATCATAATTCTTCGACGAACGTAATAATAATAATAATAACAAACAAACAGACAAACACAGACAACAAACATAGACAACCACAAACAAACATAAAAACCTGCGGTTTTGCTGTTTGTCGAATGAAACACCACTCGGGCTATCATTCTCACATAAGCTAAATATATTCATTCATTTTATATAAGAGAAAAGTGATGGTAGTGTCACTACTACTTATATAAATAAATATTATATATATAAAATTATATATATTATATATATATATATATATATATATATAAATAGTATATCATAATATATGATTATATATTATTATATACTATATATAGAATATTATGGTGACTATTGTGGGGTTTAAGGGTTCTATATGATATTATTATACCTTTCCGCATGCTCAAACGATTTCAATCAGATTCGTCAAGAGTTTAAAAAATATATATATATATATATAATATAATATATATATATATATAATATATACTTATATAAATATATATATATATATAATATATATATATATATATATATATATAATATTATATATATATATAATATATATTATATATATATATATATATTTTAATTCTCTTTACACGAGAAATATATTTTTCACTCAACTTTTATGATAGTTTATCTACAGGGAAAATAGAAATAAGTTGCCAAGCACAACTTTTCGTGCATTTTTTCACACATTCCTCAAGACGGAAAATAAATAAATAAATATATTATATATATATATATTATAATATATATATATATATATATATATATATATATAATATAATATAATATATAATATATATATATATATTTATATAATAATATATATATAATATATATAATATATAGAGAGAGAGAAGAGAGAGAGAGAGAGGTTTCTATCTTGTATGATCAAATCTTTTAGAATGCAAAATGATTGTTTCAATTGACTACCGCCAAAGTTTACTCACCACCACTTTCTATAACAGATCTCATAAAATTTCTTAACCAAACCATTTATTAGACCACCTTAGTATAATTGTGAAACAATACAATGAAAAAAAGCATTGAAAGTCCATTTTTCAAATTGTGAAGTATTATTTTCAAAAACGGAAAAATTTAGGTAGGAACTTTGGGGGACAGATTTTCAGCTATAGACCATCAAAGTCAAAAAAAAATTGTACTAGTAAGGCGTGCCAAGGGAGTTTTGGATGTTAATAGGGCAGGCCTAGCTTAAAATAAAAATAAAAAAAAAAACTCGTGAAATAATTTAAAGGTAGAAAGAAAATTATAGAAAGAATTTACTCATATCTGTATTTAGCGGACTTTGGTAAAAATTTGCTTCAGCAAAGTAAATAAGAATCGTCACTGCCACTTCCAGTCATGACCCAAGGCCTGGTTGGCTGAACAATCCAAGATGATTCAGTAAATGGAATTTGAAAGTTAAATAATTAAAAGTTCAAAGTTAATCAAAACGAAATTTTAAACAAGCTTATTAACGAATCTCAAACTTGTAATCTATATCCATCCTATTTTCGGTAAAAGGCAGAAGTAAACTGAAACATAATTCTACCACATAATTCTAAATATATATTTGATTAAATTAATTTGATAAATAAAGAAACGAAAGACATTGAAACTATTAAAAAAAAAAAGGAGAGTTGACCTATCCTATTAGGTTTCATAAAAAAAAAAAAAAAAAAAAAAAAAAAAAAAAAAAAAAAAAAAAAATTCGTTAAAAAATTTAATGATCTATTTGTGATTAAATACAATCTTCCCCATTTTAACTTGAAAGAAGATTAAAAAACATCCTTTGTGACAATAAAAGTTTTTTTTGTTGCAGTAATAGTTTAACAATATAAATTTATTGAATACAGAAAAAAATAAAAAATACCTTGATGAACCACTCAAAAACAATGTAATGAAATTAATTTTTTTTTTATATAACAATGTTTGTTTCAGAATACTGAAATTATCAGTACATGCACCCTCTGAAAACCCCTTTGAACATCTGGGGTGTCATCATCTTAATGTTCAGATTGCAATTCAAGCTGATAACAGTATAAAGTTGGTTATAGCACTCTTTCAGATCTCTTCTTATCTTCACAGAACCATATCAGGACTTCCATGTCCTTACACTTCTCAGTGAGTAGAGGAATAGAAACATGGTACAGCTGCTCAGGTTTCTAATGTTTTGGTGAATTTGATGTTTCGTTCCTCTTCTTTCCATGATTCTTTATCAATGCTTTTCTATCATATATATACTAAATTGATATTGATTGAAAGAATCTTACCTGTTTCAATGGCCTAACAGAAAAAGAAAGCTTCTGTTTGTATTACTTAAAAGAAAGAAATTTTGTCATTAGCACATATTGAATATTGCTTATAACATAAAGCACCACACCTCCACCCTTCTTTCCTCTACGCTGGTACAAATAAAATGAATTTGTGTATTTCATATTCCTGAAAGGAATCTCCATAAAATGCCTCATTAACTCATGCTTTAGTAATGCAAATGTCTCGATTCTCCTATATGATATAAGTAATCAGCTCAGATATTTTATTTCTAAGGCTATGAGCATTTGTGTAGAGACATTTGATATTAGAAATGATGTTGCTTGTATTGCTATTGTCTTTATCGGTTAAGTTCCTATACACAACTCTTAGTTTTTTTATTTATCCAGCCCTTAATACAATCACGCATTTTAATGATGTAGTCTATACCGGAGTTTAGCCTATACCTAATTTACATTTGTTTTTTGATAGAAATCTCAAAATGTACACGATGAAAAAAAATGCTTAACTTTTTAAGCTCAATAATTAATTACGGAGTATTCTGCGAAAATGTTTTTGAGGGCACGAAATGGTCACATCATGAAAAAATTCTAAACTATGATCCAGCTAGTTATAAGATCTAACAGTGCACTTCCATGTGGAGAACATATTTCTACGGTTTTTGCTTTACAATGCTAAAGAGAATAAAACTAGAACTCAAATTAATGGACTCCTTAAAGATTGTGCAGCTCAAGATAATAAGATGGATAGAAATGCAAAAGTTTAGGATAATAATAGGAAGCACGCACTTCTAGGGAGCTATGAAGGACGCTCCTCTATCTTAGGTCACACTAAAACACGATAGCTCATAAGTATGTGTAAGCAAATAGAGGCTAGCTCTAAACACATATGCAGCACATAACAAGGAATTATTTGCGGGGTATTTCAAAAATACTTCACAGCTAATATCTCATACGCCTATGAGAAGAACACAAGTTTTGTGAAAGTCTTCCATTCTTTTGATAATCTAGTAATAACTCTCCCAATCATAAACGGAGAGATGAGGATATCGCTGGTTTAATTAGCAGGATTAGGTGGGAAAATGCGAATCGTGACCATTTATAACTGCCCGCCGAAAAAAAAAATAAAAGCAAGACTTCGCCGTTCCACTGGTGATCCTCAAATGTGAATAAGAGAATTATTAGTATTGCGGGTTCAAGCTGTTGCGACAGTTTGCAGAGCAGAAATGAAGATATGCATGGTATGACAAAGGTGAGTTTTGAAGACGGAAGTGTTGTGGAAAAATTCTAGGCTTAATATATTGTAGCCATACCTCTCTTCAGCGCGTAACTGCAAATAACTCTCATCCAACTCAGACGGGTTGAAGATAGCGAGCCAACACCAATAAAATAAGATAGGAACTAGCTACTATTACTATTAAAAGTATAATTCATTAATAAACATAAAAAATAGATAATGATTGCAACGCTAAGTAAGTCGACATTAAATATATAGAGAATATGTTCAGAGGAAATACGGTTCCTAGAGTATTTACTTTGGTGAACAGTAAAAAAGTATGTAAAAGCAATACAACTTGGTGTATAGTGAGGCAAAGAGAATAATGGTACAAATTTTAATAGGTCTTTTTAGATATTGCACTAATAGGTAAAAAATTCGAGATGTGGATCCGTAATAATAAGAACATTTATCGAATAAGTGATTAATATAATGGTGTGAGACGCAAATTGTAACCTCTGATTTCACAGGTTCAGTGACAAATTAATAAGCATCGATGTAGATGATAGCCTAAGCTATCGAGTAGAGTATACTTAAGTATTGAAACTTATGTACGGAAAAGTTGGTTGAATTTAGAGGAGAGATTTAAGAACAATTGTTTGAAGTAAACGATATTACTATACAATATAGTTGAATAAATGTACTAAAAGTGTTTTGCGGGTGTCCCGTATCGAGAATTCCATTCCAGAATTGATACAAGTAGTATTATTTATATATATATAATTTCATTTAAATCTAAATATATATATATAATTCTAATATATATATATTTTTATATCATCAATATTCACCCCTTCTTCCAGCTGGGGTTAAGGGCGTCACATGAACTGGACACAGAAAAGTAGAAAGAATTTTACGCAGTTGAAAAGAGGCCCAGCTTCACTGCCCTCTTTCATAACCTCTAAGTGAGAATACATGCGTCAGAATAAGCCAGAGCTTCAACAGTCAAGAAGTCAGACAGGGAACTCAAGCTATGGCTCATCAATGTAGGGTTCATCCTGGCCAGGTGGGCCAACCATACCCCCTCACAAACACAATACACTCCTATTATGCACCATATTTCTGCCCTTGTCAACTCAATATTCCTCTCCTCCAGGCGATATCTTTACTGAGACTCATCCACTTTTTTATTCAGTTCCCAGCAGTGATGATTTCCGAAGCGACACTCACCACATAAATCGCGCTAATAACCAAATCCGACTATATATTAAAGCTATTCCACATGACTAAATACAAGTGGTCCTTATCATTTATATCACTTCTTCCACCAATACTAAAGAGCCGTCATAGAAGCATTTCCTTCCAAACAAGTCGTCTAAGAGTTGTCCATTGAAAATGGTACTTTTGATCTATCTTATAAAGTCTCAGACATAGTTGCACACTATAATATTAATAAGAGGTAACCTGCCCTCATGTAGACTAGCACACTCAAGACTATAGTCCTTTTTACTTGAGCAGAATTCTAATTGCTTCCAGTCACTTTCCAGATTGGACAATTAAAAAATCTCGTTATTTTTTCTGATTTTCATCAACATTTTCTAATAATAAACCATTTGACCAAACTGATAACGTTGCTACATTAATGTAACGGTTTATACTGAGGATAAATCATCACAACAAAAGACTTATCTTAAATTCTTGTTTACTTTCAAATCCCTTTTTCACCCACCAAAGTATCTCTACATCTTCAAACTCTTTTCAGCTTTGCCACATAAACAATTATTGATATAATAGGGTGGCAGCAAATACAATAATTTACATTCTAAACAATTCAACTAGAAACCAAGAATGAAGAATCGCGCAAAGGCTGTAGGCGTGAATGCTTGATCAACATCTAGGAGATGCTACACATGAATGGGAGCAGATTTGATGTAAAATGAGTGAGAAGAGTAGCGAACCATTGAGGAGTTGAGTCATCGGCATAGAGTGAACAGAGTTAGAAGTACGCTGATGAAAATTGCGTCTTGCATTTAAAAAAGCTAGAGACATTAACAAGTTTTGACGAGATTAACGTACAGTATACTTTGAGGATATCTATCCCAATAATAACAGAGAAAGGAGAAGAGAAACGGTACCATTAACAGAGTGCTTGATCATGGAGCGCATCAAGAGAGCGAAAACTTGAAAGCCAGTAAGCAAGAGAAGGAGAACAATCCAAAAGGAAGGGAGGCGTTAGAGAGTAGTGACGCATGCCTATCCGGTCGAACAAAAGTTTTTGACTATACACGAGCGCTACCCCAACAGGACTGCCGCCATAGTCCCCCTAAGGGCAGAGAGATTCATAAATCATTGATAGGAAAAGTACGCTAGCTCTGACTCGAACGTCGAAAGTCATACTGATCGCATCGTGAAAAGATGGGAATGAGACACACAGATATCCAGAAAGGAGAGTTTTAGATTAGCAATTATTTGATAGAATGACAAGTGAGATCTTTTAAGGGGCAATAGTTTTGAAGGACTCAGCAGCTGCCTAAGCCCTTTTTTTGGGATCTGTTGACATATGGCGCGCCTCAGTGACTGAGGAAATGTAATTAGTATATAAGACATCAAGAGAGAAGAGTAGAACGAGGACAGGCACAAGATTAGAAGCCAACACTCCCCCAAAACCTGGGAGAGAGTGCCATCCGCGAGCACAAGCCGCTTCCTGGCGTACCATAGATCTTCAGGGTTCTTCAGCACAGGTCATGGTAATCACAGGTAAAGAATGGGATAACCAGTGAAGAAGGAGAAGGCGTATAAGGAGGGATGCCAGAATCGTCCAGGGTATGAAGGAGATGGAAAGGAGGAACCGAAGAGATTGGCCTTTTCAAGAAGGAGAGTTGACGGAGAAATGCTCAGAAACGAATAAGGGGAGGAAAGGCAGATTTAGCAAGAGGCCAGAGAAAGTTTTTTGGCAAGAGGCAAAGAAAGATGATTAGTCAGTAGGAGAACCAAAGTAGGTTTGGCGGCACTTTCTTAGTAATAGTGTGGCATTACGCTGACCGATAGATCCAGTTGCAACGATTCCGAGTAGGATGAAAATTATGTAAGGGTGATAAGAGAAAAGAAAGATTTTTGGAAGTACCGATCGGCAATGTCTCTCTCCTGAATGGAGCGAGAACAGACTCCATCGAATCGATTGAAAATTTTTATGGGGAAACGAAAAAAGATTTAGTTAGATAGAATATGAGATCACACGCCATTCAATCATGCACACACACGGCCATAACATAGTCAAGGCGACCGAAAAAGCATCATCGCGGCGCATACAGAGGGGTTTCATTCCAAGGTAGTTAGCAAAAAAAACGACGCAATGACCAAGCCCCCAATTAGTTCGAATAAACGTGCCAGAAATTAAGATTTAGGACATGCGTGGAGCGCCTGCTGGAAGAAAAAAAGTATTTATAATTGCTTCCCCGAAGCAGGATAGCGGCATTTACCAAAAATTATTGGAAACAGCAGCCAGAAAAAGTGGTGGCATTATCCCAGCAAATTATCAGGAACTGAGAGAATTACAAATGATTAAAGAAGTGTTATGTCGATCCTGGGATATGTGCAGTTATCTTAATTAACTGTTCCAGAATCGTTGAGGATACTGAAATGTGTTTGGCCTCACTCACCGCCTGCATCATGTGAGGATGGAGTGCAACCACTCAGTGTGGGGTTACGTTGAAATTCCTCATAATAGAGGACCCTCGCATTTGGATGGGGAACGAAGTAACAGAGTCTCATGCAGAAGCATTTAAAACGTCGCAAGCAATACCCAAACCATCTGTTGGATTAGTAGAGCAGTAGCAGAAACACAAAGATAATTATAGTAGTAGAGAGAAAGATTTTAGCCACAGTGAAAAAAGTTAGGAGATTCAAGATTCTCTAGACTGGTTACAGGAGTTGGATATGCTTTAATATAAGGCTTCCCACTAGACTTCCTACCACTCGTATTCTCGAGATTCCACATATATCGCGAAAAAGGATCACGAACACCGACCTTACTTGTACCCATACAGCGATCGTGATTAAGAAGGTTCTTATATTTATTGCACAAAAGAATCGCTGGCAAAATCAATTATGCGGCTCTCATGTGCACAGTATGTGATTAGCCACTGTAAAGCAACTAAATTAGAGGTATTTGATGTTTAAAATGCAATATTCCTAGCCTCAGCAATAGATTAACTAGCGGAGTTAAAACGCAGGATCATCTAGTGAGAACTGCGCTGCCAAAACTATAAGATAATTTTAATCATCTGTGAAGCAACAATGTGTATATGGTGGTCCTTTGAGAACTATTCCTTTGTGCTGCCAATAGTTAGCGTTGTTGTCCACGTTACCAGTAGAAAGAATTCTTCAATTATCAGAGAGCACACATGGTCGTTTCAATACTATCCGACCAGATTAATTTAATCGATTCAAGATATACATTAACTCTCAATGAAATATAAACAAAGCTACAGATGATACACATTACACGATACACAAATTAACTATTAATAGTAGTTGGTTAATATAAATCATTTATTATACTTGTTTCATTTACAAATTCCACAACATAGTGTTCAGTAAATACTTAGTACCAAGCTAAAAACAAGGCATTTTTGTGGCGCAAAAAAATTGATTCGCTAAACACACATCCTGTACGATCACCTATCCGACGATATCTAACAAACACAACACAGCGAGTACACAACAACAACATTAGGCTTTAAAAAGCATAGTAAGAGATAAAAATGCTCGAATGCAGGGTCCGGTAAAGAAATGCTTATTACAGGGCCGATCACAATCACGACACTCTAGTTCGTGATCAACTAGGCGAAGGCAGTTATACTAAAACTAAATGTGTCTAACTAACAAAGGGAACAAAGTTTTAAATAGAATTTGCTACTAAACTTATTAACTGCAATATGGTATTAATCTTTTGATAGGTGATATAGTTTATCATCAAGTTGTGGTAGATAATATTATTATAACTAGCGTGTGCATAGTATATAAATAAACATTAGCACGCAAATCTAGTGTATAGAGAATCTAAAATAATAGATTGACATTCTACTAGTTCAGTGGCTGTCGCACGTCACTTATCTTAAACAAATAAAATCATAAAGCAAGAAATAAACACCAAACTAAAACGCGTTGATACTTGCACAGAAACTTCGAATGATAGGAAAACAGGTTGATACTGTTTTCGCGGCCGGTAATTGTATCTCTCTATATCAATGTGATGGCGAACATGGTAGGTAAGTTAAGATACTTAAAACAACGTATCTCATATATACATGAGAAACGAGCATAAAAGTAAACATGTACCTAGTAAAATATTAACACTAGGCTATATTAAGTCAAATGTTAAAGATTATATGAAATGTAACTAGTACAATACTAAAAATAAATAAACATTAAAATCACATTAAACATTATATACTATAATGATCAACTCACATATGGATAATGACAACTACATCAGGGTTCGGAGACGAATATTCAATCTTCAGCTACCGTGAGTTGATATATAGAGAAATAAATAAATCTAATTTTTTATGTATTTTATGATTTGATTTTTATTGATTTTTTTGAATTTTATTTGTATTTTATTTTTAGATTTTTTTGATTTTTTTCAGTATTACGATCGGACGTCTAACGCGAATAATATATATATCATATATAAGTTTATATTATTATATACTATTAACATATCTATCTATATATATTATATTATATTATTATATATATTATAATATCATATTATATAATAATAATATACTATAATATATTATATATATATAGTATATATTTAATTATATATTAATAAATATATAATATTAATTATCTGTAAATATGAATATTTATAATATATATAATATATATATAATATATTATATTATATATATAATATATTAATATATATTTATTATATATTCTATATATCATATCTGTCACTATGTATAATAATTATTATATATAATAGTATATATATATAGTTATTATATATATAATATTATTAGTATATTATAATATATAATATAAAATATAATATATATTATTACTATATATATAAGACGTTAAGAAGAGCAGTAAATCCCAATTTAGGTGTCTCCTATTATAAACTACGTGTGTAAATTTAATAATTTAAATATATTTAGAATTTATAAATTAATGTAATATGTAATTATATATTAATTAGAATAGCCTACAATGGGCCTATACCTTAGATATTCTGATTCCCATGATCACCTAACAGTAAATATATTAAATTAAGTATGAATAATAATGAGTTAAGAGGTCGCTTTATAAGCTTCATGTCCAGTTCCAATAATTTATATTAATAAATATAAGTAAGGAAAGTTATAATAATGATAATCAGAGTACGCATGGCCTTATCTTAGACTGTCTCAGTCAACCATATATTAATATTAGAATAATATATATAAATTAGTAGCTGCAAATTAGACCCCACTAGAATAGTCTCGAGTTACCTATTAATAATATTATATAAGATATATTAATTAAGAAGTATATATACGTCATGGTCTCTTTATTGAGACTGATCTTTCTAACTATATATATACAATATAATTTATTATAATGTATAGTAAGTACTAGCTTGGCCCTAGAATGTATCCAGTAATACACTCTCAATAATTAAATAATAGTAATGAAATAAGTAAATAACTTAAAGAAAAATACAAAATTATTAGACTGTCCCAGTAAACCAAATAACAATATATAAATATGTTAAAATAATAATATAATTAAGAAACTGATCCGATTGAAAAAATTAAATGTACTAAAATCAAGCTCATAAATTAAATAATAAACAATTAATATTATTTTTAAGATAGCGCTATAGTAATCTGTTATTTGTATGAGCTGTCCATGTACACCATAAATATTAATAGTAGAGAAGCGTGTAGAAGGAGGATATAACTCCAATGTACATAGTAATAACTAAAGAAATAAGATTATAATATTAAGATTAGAATATAAATTTTTATAATATAATTAGTGTATATAATATATATGAAAATATGAGTAAATTTATAATTTACAAAGCCAATGGGCCTACCTGTACGAGTCCTAGACTGTCCAGTCAAGCCAAGTAAAAGTTAATAAATTAAGCATAAATTATTATTACGATGACTAGCATGGGCCTATATTAAGAACTGATACCTACATCATATACCATACTTTTTAATAATTAAGAAATAAATTTAATTAACTTAATTATTATGGGTATATTGACTGAGACGTCAAAGAAAATAAAAAAGTCCCCCTTCTTGAAATTTATTTATTACTATTATTATTAAATATATTAATAATAGGATTGGTCGACTCACCAGATGAAGTGTAGATTGAAAAAGCAACTATATTTTTAATTTGACTGAAATTTATTTATTAATTTATTTGTTGTGATGAATAGCACAAGAAAACGCAAAGTTAGTACAAATTTTATGAGTTATAATAGTTGAAGACTACTAATATCATTTATTACATTAATTATTCATTTAAAAATAATTATTCTTAATTACTTAATTATTTTATTGGGGACTGTGGAACTTCGAAAGTGTGACAGTGTGAACTCTTTCGTCAAAATATATCTAATATTCATTCCCAATTAAAAGTATAATACAAATTTTGAAAGGAAATGGCTTCTTAATAATTAATACTAGTAATAATTAATATCATTTTGGTGAATAGTTTTATTAAAGAGAAAGTATATCTAACTGATTCACCGCAATTT
Source organism: Trachelipus rathkii (assembly GCA_015478945.1). NCBI lineage: Eukaryota > Metazoa > Arthropoda > Malacostraca > Isopoda > Trachelipodidae > Trachelipus > Trachelipus rathkii. Next base: position 36,156 of record JABUQX010032741.1, read on the forward strand.
CTTAAATGCAAATTTAATGGTTCTATTTAGTAAGAACATTCATCATCTTACATATTAAAATGATTAATTTTTATATTTATTAATTTATTATTGGAGTTATGTACTGGGACAATCTAGAAGGGCCAATGCGGCTCCTTAATTATTATTAATTTTAATTGTTTGACTGGGACAGTCTAAAAAGGACCATGCGGCTTCTTAAGTATGTATTCTTATTTGTTATGAGTGTGACTGGGCATTTCTTATGAAAACAATAAGGGGGTCCCCCTCCCCAATGCGGGTCTTAATTATTATTTTTAATTTATTATTTTATTATTATATTATATTGGGTGTTATTATATTTAGTTTGGCTATGCCTTATGCGGCCTTCTTTTAAGTATTATTTCTTATTATTATATTATGGGTTGACTGGGAATTTCTAGAGTGGCGAATGCGGTTTCCATGACTATTAATTTTTATGTGGTTGACTGGTACAGTCTAAATGGGATCATGGCGGCTTCTAAGTATTATTCTTATTAAAAGATGAAAAAGGCTAATGGGACATCTGAGGAGTATTCTGAATAATATTAAGAATCTTCATTAACATCGTCGAGAATTTCCATTTGATCCAATAAATATAGTAAGAATAAGTACTTAAGAAGCCGGCATGATCCTGATTTAGACTGTACCAGTAACACAATAAAGAATTAATAATTAAGCAGCGCATTCGCCAACTCTCGAAACACCACGTCACAAAACACCTAATAAAATAATAAATAAAATAATCTAAGCATGTTCCGCATAAGGGCCTATCTAGGAATCTGTCCCAGTCAACCAAATATTTATAATTAATAATTTGAAATAATATTAAGAAACGCAAATGACGCCTCTAGAAATGTCCAGGTCCGAACTCAATTTAATAAATAACGAAATAAATATCTTAAGGAGCCCGCATGGTCCTTTTTCAGAGTCTCAGTCAACAATAAAAATTAATAATTAAGAAGCCGATTTGGCCCCTAGGAATGTCCCAGTCAACTATATAATATGATAATGAATAAGAATATACTTAGAAGCCGCATAGGTCTGCTCACTAGATCTGATCCCAAGTCCAAACCAATTATATTAATAATTATAATAATAATTAAGAAGCGCACTGACCCATCCTAGAATGTTCACAGTTCAAATTATATAATCAAATATCGAATAAGTTTAAGAAGCCCGCATGTCTTTTTGACATGTCCAGTCCAACCAAGAAAAATTAAATAATGTAAAGAAAGCCGCATTGGCCCTCTAGAATGTCCCCAGTCAACCTAATAATAATAATAAGAATAATAGTTAAGAAAGGCGCATGGGCCCTATAATACAATAAAAATAAATCCTATTTTTATTCCTCAAAGCCAAAAATCTACTTTCTCGTTGCTTTACTTTGCGCCCTCTCCAACATATTGTCTTTTCAATAATAAGAAGCGCTAAAAAAAAATTGTAGAAGATAAATCCTCCCACCCACTACTCGGCCTAACATACCTAAAACAGAGTAAAACATAAGATCCATTAAACAATATATATAATTAGTACGCACCTGGCATTAATCTCTGATTTTCTTAAACAACTAGGAAAAAACAAAAATAAAGACTCTGAGAATTTAAATAAAAAAATACATTAACAAATAGCAACTTTTCCTTTTGCCGAAGAATGAAACCTAAACATACGGGACGGGGGGTTACGAATGCCCAATAGTCTTTGTTGAAATCTGAAAATATACTTAAAAAATATCATAATCGTATTTATTCCTTATTTTAATTTTTATTTCTCTATTGAAGTGATTTATTATTAAATAACTACAAAAAATAAAAACATAAATAAACAAAAATAATAATTTATAATCAAAAAATCAATAAAAATCAAAAATCTTTTTATATTTCAGTGAAGGAATCAGGAGAAGAAGTCGTGGGATGTGCTGTGTGGTAGAAGAAGATCGGCGGAGTAAGAAACAGTAATGTGAGTCTGTTTTTAATTGGTGGGATTGTTTGTTCGGTGCCTGTCGGGCGCGTGAGTATGGAGGTAGTGAGGGGTTAGGTAGTGAGGGTGGGGGTATAGGATGAGGTAGGTATAGTATATAGTGGATAGTAGGTTAGGTGAGTAGTAGTAGGATAGGGGTATGATAAGGGGGGGTATGAGTGAGGGGTAGTATTATTATATATATATATAAGGGAGATTGGCACTGCTTTAATCACCTTTCGATCACTCTGAAAATTTCTCTATAGTTCAAAAAAAATTTAAGTTCAGAGAAAGTTAAGTTAGAGCATAAGATTTTTAAAGAAATTCGTTTAGTATTGCAAGCTTCGTGGAATTATGCCAGAAGCTTGCCAACTAGACAATTTCTCTTAAAAAACTTACACTTACTTAACTTTTGCTGAACTTTAGAAAATTTTTTTTAAACCATAGAATTTTCGAGTGATTCGACAGGTGATATGAAAATGCTTATAATATATATATATATTATATATATATTATATATAATGACTATATATATATTATATATATTATAATATTATAATATATAAATATATATATATAATATATAATATATAAAATATATAATAAATATGTATATAATTATATAATATTGTATTAGTATTATATATATATATAATATTAATGAAAGTAATATAACTAATATTAATATAACAATATAACCAAAAAAAAAATAAAAAAATTAAAAAAAATAAATATATGATATATATTTTTAACACGATATATAATAATATTTATTTTATATATATTCTACTACTATAATCTTGTGCTCTCACATATAAAGATAATATTATAATATATATTTTTCGTATAATATATAATATTATATATATTATTATATAGTATATAGAATAATAATATATTAGTAATATATATAATATATATATATAATATTATACTATATTTTAATACTATACTATATATATAATGACGCCCGCCCACTCCTACCCCCCTACCTCACTACTACCCACCTCCCTCTATATGATGGAGAAGTCTCATCATTCTTCTTCTGAAAAGACCATTTTTTGTTCCAAAACAATTCTCTCTAAGTTCCAAGTTTTATTTTATAGAAAATTATGCTACGCTACCACCACCGCCCCCATCACCTCTCACATAATATAATATTTTAGTGTGGCGTCTTCTGGATTATGCCAGGAAGCTTGATCAATTTTCTTAAAAAAAAAAGACTTTCGCATCTTTTTGACTTAGAAATTTTTTTTTGAACTGAAATTTTTTTCGTATTCTGAACTGATTGAAAGACACAAAAGCTCAATAATAATCATATATATATTAATAATATATATTACTATTAATATATAATTATATAGTATATATATTATTATATGAAATAATAACCTACAAAAATAACATAACATACCTAATCTCACCCCTAAAGTAGAGATTTATAGTATATATCGTAGTTATACGTAATATTTAATATATATATAATATATATATATATATTATATATATGATATATTATATATATATATATATAAATATAGTAATATATATATAAAAAATGTCAATTGATAAATAAAAAAAAAAATAAAAAAAAAAAATAATAAAAAGTAAAAAATAAAATAAAAAAATAAAAAAAAATAATAAAAAAAAAAAAAAATAAAAAAATAAAATAAAAAAAAAAAAATAAAACAAAAAAAAATAAAATGCCAAGCTTAAAACGTTTAAGAGAAAAAATCTAAATAAAAAAACAATAAAATACCCATTGAAGAATGTAATGCATCAAAATTTTACAAAAGTAAGTTTCTTACATATCGTATGATTGTTGATTTTACTATCTATCGATTTCATACTCTCGAATAAAATTTTTACAATTTTAATTGAATATCTTTGTCTAAGATAAATGATAAGAATTTATAAAAGAAAATAAAAAACACAACAAATATAGAAGAGACTTCGTCTATCGTCTAATCAATTATTTTTGTTTTTTTATTAAAAAAAAAGTGAAAGGTACTTTGATCGCTTCATTCTTCTAGGTTGTTTTATATTTATTTTTTATTAAATTTAACATTCTATTCATTCTAGCAATTAATTGTAAATTATATCGAAAATATAATCGAATAATACAGTAAAATTAAATCTACAATCATAAGCGATGATTCGGTAACGAAAGTTAAGCCCTCTTCTGTAAACTTTGAGTATATATACCTCATACACTACCTAATAAGAAGATAATATATGATATAAATAATAATAAAAAATAATAGTAAATAATAATATAACCTATATATATTAAATAATATAGTATATTATGATTTATTCTATATATAGTATATATGAAGCTTATTACTCATTTTCATAAGCCTACTGTGAAGCACAATAAAAGAACAAAAAAATATTTCTTTTTTAATTTCTTTTATATTATGCAAAAATGCAGAATTCCACAACCAGTGTGAACGCCTATGCCAACTTTACATAGCATCAAATTATTTTCCGCTACGTGGTTCTATGCCTAGCTTAAGGTCCTATATTATCGTATAGAATATATATTAATATATATATATATACTATATATATATATATATATATATAATTTATAATATATTGATATATATTTATATATTATATCTATTACTAAAATTTATAATAATAATAATAATATATATTAATAATAATAAAAAATTATATTATATAATAAATAGTATAATATATATATATATATAATAATTAATATAATAAAATATAAATATAATAACTTTAACAAACGATACGAATAATCGACTTTTGACAGCGCCCAAACCTTTTGAGACGAAAAAAAATTTTCCTAAGTTCATCGAACACACATCTTCTAAGTTCAGAAACAGTCAAGTGCCTACGCGCTCTCGACCGGCTTTTCTTTACAGAAAATTCGTTTAAAGTGGCACAGCCTCTCTGGCAACACATAATCTCCATGAAGCTTCGCATATCAAAGAATATCTCTCTCTTACTTAACTTAAGACTTAACTTTTCTGAACTTAGAAATTTTTTTTGACTTAGATAATTTTTTGGTCTCAAAATTTTGTGGGTTGCTGTCTACAGTATTACCATAGATATTATATATATATATTATATATATATATATATAATAATATAATATATATATAATAGTATATATATTTTAATTATATATATATTTATATATTATTTATATATAAATATATATAGGTATATATATAATATATAATAATATATGTATATTTATTATTAGTATATAGTAATATATAATATATATATAGTACCTACCCCCTATATATATATATTAGTATCTAGTATATATATAATATATATATATATATACTATGTTATATGATATATATATTAAAATATTATATATATATATTATATATAATTATATATATATATATATTATATATATATATATATATATATATATAATATATATATATATATAGTATATTCTCATATACAATAATATATATATATATATAAATATATATATATTATTTGTTATAATATATATATATATATATATTACGTATATGATCATAAAATATCAAAATATCGATATATCGCCTAAGAAAATTTTGCTTTAAATATCGATATATTGAGCCCATAATTTCGATATCTTGACATATCGATATTTTTTGGCCATTCCTAGTTCCTACCTGCTATGCAAACGTAACTGCATAGGCTAGTGTACTCGTTGAAAATTTGAAATATAATTTGAAGGGTTGTGTAAAATAGAAATTTTAATTTTACTATTGGTTTATAACCGGTTTATAATATTATTATAGGGCCTCAACGAATGAAGAAACTCGTATTTTCCTTGAAAAGTTGTCTAAATAGTGAAATTGCAATACTAAGTTTTTCTTTCTTTAGGTTTTAAAGGTAATGGCTTTCATTTCTAGTTTGACCAACACTATTGCTAAAGTTCAAGTACAAGTTATAAAAGTGTAGAATGATATTATTAATGGACCTATACATCCTAGTGTATTTTTAAGAGTCCCTGGTTTAATTAGCATTAAATATAGAAGTTAAGCCACTTTCAAAATTAGAAAAAAAGCATGCAAATCTTGATATAAGAAAACATTCATTCAGTAATATGGTTGTTAATTTACTTGGAATGGTTTGCCACAGGCGGTTGTTGAGTGCCACTGGTTAAACATTGAAAGAATTGGATAGATATATGGATGGTTGGGTATCATATAGTATATTTTATTCAATAGCTAGGCGGGTTTTTTTAGTTGCAGTAGTTGGAATTAAACCATTTTGTTACTATAAAGTTATTAAAAAGCTTGTATTGTGGTTAGCATGTACTTTAACTATAGTTTTTTTTCAAAAGGTAAGAGTAGTGCAGAGGGGCTTAACCCTATTTTTTATAAAAATCACAGGATATACTCTAAAAAAATAATACTGAAGAATAAAAAAAAATGTAGCTATACTTTAGGAAAAAAGTTGCAACCTCTCCAAGGTTATTAAAACTCCATAGGATTTTGTAATAATAGGGCTGGGGGGTATCACCCCTAGTTTGCTATAAATCGGATCAATAATCTAAAATAATAAGGAGAAAAAATATAAAGCAAATCTCACTCTCTTCTGAAAGATGGTTAAAAACCTTAAAGTTCTTAAAACTCCCATAGTTTCTATTTTGATCCATCAGAGTTAGAGTCTCTTTAGGTTACTGATGATTTTGTTAGGTATACACAGAGAAAATCCATGTATACTTAACAAATCTTGGCATATTTGTAGATTATGTACTGTAATTACCGAGGTAGTATTTCAAGAACCTCAAAAAGCTCGCGTATTTTGATAACCTCGCAACGTTACTGATCACAAATATATATATATATATATATATATATATATATATATATATATATATAATAATAATAATATATATATATATATATATATATCTCTCTCTACTCTGAACTATATATATATGTAGTGAGTCAGGGGTGACAGGGCCCGCCTCTTTAGGAGGGTTGATTCGGTCCACTCTAAATACAAAAAAAAAAAATAAAAAATTCGCTCATTTAATAGCCACGCGGTAGTACTACAAGTTTTATTTAGATCATCTTTAATTCTAGAGAGTTTTTATATTTTTAAAAAATATAATAAATTAGGGTACAAAATGCCCTTCAATAGAATTTCACTTTTGAAAAATGTGAGTGTTTTTAACTTTGTTATAAAATAAAAAATTGTGGATGGATTTTAATTATTTTTCAGTGTATACACTGATATCTTATTTATTCTTGTAAAAAGTAAATTTTTGTTCCAAACAGTATTGGTGGCAAAATCACGGGGCCTGGCAGTCCATTCACCTCGCCGTAAAAGTGATGGGTGAATGGGACCTGCGGCTCTAATTTTAGACCTTTTTACGTGTTATTATTGACATTTTTATCTAAGGTGAATTTAAATATATAATAATAGTTTACTTATATTAAGTAAATTAAAATAAAAAATGAAATTTATATAAAAAATATGAATTCCAAAAAGTGTCAAAATTTTTGAGCAGAGAGGGGTGAATCGGACCACCTTATTTTTACTCTTAATATATGTATCATTATTGACATTTGGCTACTTAGCCATAATTAATATGATAAATAATTATTATAGTAAGTAAAAATTAAAATATAAAGTTGAATTTATACGTAAAGAAATTTAAATGGTGGTCGATTCACCCCTCAGGTCAGGCTGAATGAGCTTTTATTTTTCCGGGAACTTTTAATCTTAAACTCTTTCGATTTGGTTTAAATAAAACGTATTGGGGTTATTTTTATATTTTTTTAACTATTTAATTAAAATGATGGAATACGTTTTTGAATTAAAAAGGGACGGTAATGTACCACATATATATAGAAACATACGAGGGCTGTCTAAAAAGTATCCGACCTTCAATTTTCGCGCGCAAAGTATTGATGCTAGGATTGGGTTACTGTGCACATTTGAAGAAGAAAGTTTAATGCGCATGCTTGAAATTTTTCTTGGCGTTCCGATGAGTCAGTCGTTCCCTAGATGCAATCGAGTGAGATGCTGTTGTATATGCTCATCAAAATTTGATTTTTCGTAAAATGATTGACGAGATGAACAACTCTACTGCACAAGACTTGCTGGATACTGCCAACACTGACCCTGAGTTTCTGAACAACATTATAACTGGAGATGAGTCATGGGTGTACAGCTATGACCCAGAAACAAAATCACAGTCGTCGCAATGGAGGCATTCCCCATCCCCAAGGCCGAAAAAAGCGTGATAGGCGAGAAGACAGTAAACAAAACTCATTCTATATATTATTCTAGGCCTAATTCGTGACTTCAAAATACGTATATGCTGAAATTTATAATTAACATCAATGTTACTTTAAAACAATATAGCACAACATGATCTATAGTCAAACTGCATATGGTAAGTGCTAATTTCAAATATGATATAATAGAAAATAGGTCAGAATGACACAAACTTAGGTCCCTAACTCATGATTTCTACGCACCAAGTCCTATGTCATGCTTCACCTAAAGGTAACTAAATATTCCTGTATTGCATCATAACCAAAACAGTCCAATTGCACACAAAATCATTAGTAGCCTATTCATGTTCAAAACATTATATATCTTTACCCTAATGGGCACTTTAACATAGGCTAGACTAACAGAGTAAGCTGAGAAAATAAACAAAAGAGATATTAAGGGCATCTGAGAGTGGCTCCTGCCATAGTTTGGAGATCGGAAAGAGTGCCTGACATGCGTCTCAATGGAGGCATCCCACATCTCAAGGCTGAAAAACGTGAATGTTGATAAGTGACAGGTGATGCCTTGGTATTCTTTGACAGATGGGTGTACATCACAAATTTTACTGGAAGGACAAACAGTGACAAAAGAGTATTATCAAGAAGTGCTCCGCCGACTCCGTGAAGTTCACCGCAAAAGACCAGATCTCTGGATTGCAAAAAATTGGCAGTTGCATCACGACAATGCTCAGTCTCGACTATTCTTGATTGGTTCCAGACTTTCTTGGTGCACATGGAACACAGTTGTTCCACCAACCTCCTCCTGGTTTGTTCCGAAATTGAAAACCCATTGAAGAATTCGTTTCAGGTAGCTTGAGATAAAAAGAATGCGACAGCGGAGTTGGTCATTCAAAAGCCTTCAGAATTGTTTTTGGAAGTTGAAAAGAACAGTGACTAGAGGTGTTGGGCGCAAAGGGAGCCTACCCGAAGGATTAAGTCTGATGTTGATCTTGCTGGGCCCAAATGCCCAGTGAACTGAGCATTTATAAATGGGCATTTGATAAGGCATTGCCCATTTCATAAATATCACCTAACAGGTATTATAAGGTGTCATTAATCTCCATGATTAATGACAAACATTTGAAACAACAAAACAATTCAAAATCTAGTTATTTTATTTTTCATTTGTATTTTGTGTATTTTGCATCTTTGAGCAAATATCTCAGTCTTGCATCCGGGTGTATCCGAAGAATGCACATAGCCTGCTGGATGCACCCAGAAGCAGAAAAGTAGTGGAAGAATATGATGCAAGTCGAAAAATTCACTTACAACCATACCGTCCCCTTTATACCTTTAGTGAGAAGTCGCAGTCTGAAAATCCACCTTAGAGCCTCAAGGTCTGTGAGACTCTCACGGTAGCTCATCTCGTCAAACATTAAAACATTAAGAAATAAAGAACAGTAGAAACCATGGGCTTATCAGATATGGTCAATCAACAGAACCAATGCCGGCTCAAACATCATTCTTTAAATCCACAAAGCATCCTGGGCTTGTCAATAACACATAGTACTGAAGTCTAAAGCTGTGCTCATGCGTCAAAACATCTAGGAGAAGCATATTAACATGGCGCACACAAGGTCTACAACTAAAGAAAAAAAACTATAGCTAAAGTACATCAACCACTACAAGCTTTAATAACTTTATATTAGTATTATGCAGTTTAACCTTAATAACACTGTAACTAAAAAACCATGTTGGCTTTACTAAATATGCTATGTTACTGACATCCATATGCCCTATCAGTCCTTTGCCAAATGTTGCTAGGTGTACTCTTTCATTAACCTCCTGTTCAAACATTCCAAAAATTTAACCAATTGCTGGATAAGATGCTTTCTTACATCAAGATGGCATGCTTTCCTTCTTCATAATTTTCTTACTATGCCCCCTGGTCTCCAGTCCATATACTAAGAAGGGTATTGGTCTATTGTGTAATAATTATGCAAACCCTTTTGTATACTTGTATCATATCCCTACGGTACTTATTTCTACAGAAAACAGTTCTAACTCCTTCAAACTCTCCTCATAATATTACTAAACCCAGGAAATCACTTTTGTGTCTCTACATTTGCTCTCTCTCTCTAGCATATCTAAGTGTTTCTTTAAATAAGGGGCCCAAACTTTCAATACTATGCTAGCTAAACATACTTCTTATACAGTTTTCTTATAACTGTATCTTTAGCAAACATCCCAATGGTTTTGTCATGCCCAACATCTTATTGTTTTTATTTCTTTGCTCCCAAACACTGATTCTACTTTCAAATTACTGCTTATGATCACACCTAAATCTTTTTTTTAGTCCACAGACTCAAGAATTCCAATTTCTTTATCATTAGTTAAAACTTTTATTTGAGAATTCTAGGTGAATGGCTTACTTCATCAATTAATTTTCTTACTTATCTGCTTACCAAAAGTTATCAAGATCGTTTTTGATATTGCAAATCATGCCTATTCCCTACTGAAGATGACACTAAACATCATCTACAAACTTGAAACATACATTAAGTCATGATTCTAAATCATTTATATGGAGTATATGAGAACAATCTGATTACCAGCACTAAAACCCTGTGGGACACCACTCTTCACTATTCCATGATGACATTTGCCAATTTTGGTTGTGCACTCAACTTATTCGACACTCTTTAATCCGGATGTCCTCCACTATACCCAAATACCAATCTTCTTCATCAAGACTTATCTTGGAGCCACAATTTTCTTTCTTTAGCTTCAGTTGTTCTTATTGGACTTTCTTCTCAACCTCTTTAAACTCACATTTCTCTCCTCTGAGCATTATTTACTGATAATCACCATGGGTTCTCCCAGCAGTTGGTTGCCTCACACATACATCCAACCAACAACCATTATGTCATCCTTTTCACATAGCCAATCCATCTCAAAATGAAATTTGTTTCTTCTCTCATTACCACTTTTCTTCACCCCAACTCTGTCATGAACATTTCTGTTTATCAGCATTCTCCATAACACGGCTCTGGGAGAGTTATTCAGACACCTTGTGCTTTTTGGTCTACACCTCTTATTTGAATGTAGTGCAGTCATTACTATACTTCTTTCCTGGTGGCAATATACCCTCATGTAAGACCCTAGTACTCTAAAGACTTAGTCCCTACATACACAGGTGGTGCTCCAGCCACCTTCCTGCCATTACAACTTTTACGATCTGTCATCTGTTCCTTTTCATTCAAAGTACTCTTATTATTTGTGGCAGTTCAAACCTTAATTTCCCAGCTGCTGCATCTAACATAACTTTGAGGACTGTGCTCACTCTACAGCCATAGCCTTGCTCTTATCGTTTACTTTCCAGCCCTCTTGCACACCACAGCGATCTCTACATGATAACTGTAAAATGCTGGGTGCTACCACAAAAGTGGAAATCTTCTTGCTGTATGACTGGTTGAGCTCATACATCTCTTCCATTCTCCATCTATCTAACACCATCCCCTGCCACCCTACCTTTAATTCTTTCATGCCATCCATTACAAATTGAATAACCAATGGGACATAACACATCCTGCCTCACTTCGCTGTTAATATTAAACCAATGCGGTTATTTGTTCTTACATTCTCATCGTCATGCCTTTTTGATTTCACATTCAGGGCCTTCAACAGTACCATGTTTCAGCAGCACTGCGGGCATGTTAGTCAT
>JABUQX010032742.1:7500-20000 GCA_015478945.1 Trachelipus rathkii
GGAACGTATGAATGCAGTGGTGTATAGGAAAGTTGGATGAATGGTAGGAAGGTGGCCCGGAGCAATTAAATCGTTGGTTGATGTATAATGGGACTAAGTCTTGGTGTGCGCTAGGGTCTTACATGAACGGTATGTGTTACCTGTGGTTGTTATGTTAGAGTAGTGAAAAACTATGGTCCATGGGATTAGAGGTAATAGATTAAAGTAACACTGTGTGTCAAGATGGGGCAATCTAAAGGCGTGTAGGTGTGAGAAGAATTGATAAAAGTGAGGAATGAACGCATCAGGGAGTTGTGTGGTGTGAAGAAAGGAGTAAGGAGAGAATAAATGAAAGTACAATTAGATGGTTTGCATGTTGAAAATATGGATGTAGTCGGTTGGTTTAAGCAGATGTATAGTGGTGAAGTGTGCTCTGGGAATCGACCAGCTGGAAGACGGGAAGAAAAAGTGATTGAGTCAGTAAATGAAATGCTGGAGGAGAGTACTGCGAGTTTGGGCAAAGCGAGAAGAAAGATTCATTATAGGAGTATTTGGCGGGGTTTTGTGAGGGGGTATGGTGGTGGCCCACTTGGTCCAAGGGATTGAACCCTACATTGACGAGATTGCAATAGTGCGGGTCCATCGCGGTCCGTTAAGTCTCTAGGGTGATTTTCGTATGCGGCGGACTCTCACTAAAGGGTATAAAGGGGGCGGTAAGGCTGGCTTTCTTTTCGACTTGCGTCATATTCTTCTACTACTTTTCTGATTCCAGAGCATGCTACGCACCTTACCCAGTCTTGGGGAGAGAAGGTGGGTGATGATGATGAAATAAATAACTTTGCTATTTATGAAATTCCGAACGATTTGATAAAGCATTGTGATTAAGTATAAGATGGATCTAAAAAGTACCTAGCAAAAATTTATACTAATTACTCAAAGGAACATAAAAGGGACACAAAATAAAAAAAATCAAACAATACTAAAATATTTCACCATCTATTTTAAAATGAAAAAGAAAAAGAAAAAAATGTTTTCCAAAATACACAGGAAGGACTTGCACATTTTAGTCAAGAAATGTTTACTACGAAGTTTAGATAAATTTTAAGAAAATGTTTACTTGAACTCCTTTTGCGTAGCAAAGAATTTACTTCAGAGTAGTGTGCCCAACCGTGGAAAAAGTACACAAATGTTCCCTACCTAATAAACACTCCCTATAACTCTCTATCTGACTACCACAGAAAGAAACCCTTACTTTGGGGGGAGGGGAGAGGGAGAAACAAACAACCCACAACATAAATTATAAGTGAATTACTGTAGCTACAATGTATTTTTATTGTCAGTATATTCGGGAGTTGGAGACAGCTTTTCTTCGGGGTTCAGCAGGAACAAAATTAATTAAAGTGTTCTGTCAGTAAGAATAAGTTGAGAAATCCAAGACTCTTGTGTTTAAATAAATGAAAAATACAAGAAAGTGTTGCAACCAAACAAAAAACGAAAGAACAAATTTCTCAAAGCATTTTCATTATAAGCATCTGAGAGTATGAAGCATGTTATAACGCTCAGTTTCCAAATCTCAATTGTACACATAGGCAGACGTAAACAAATACAATTGGGACTGTTTCAGAAAATTCGTAGTCTGCATGGTGTATATATTATATCAGTATCAATAAAATTAGAATTGACAATCAGAAACAAACATAAAAATACAATATTTCTCTAACAAATACACTGAGTTGTCGAAACGTCCTCAAAATTTCCTCTGTCGAAACGCCCTCAAAATTCCCAATGTCAGGTATTACAAACATTAAGTTGCCTCTCCTCTCATTTGTACGCCTTTTCAGGTACTATAATAATGTTTGAAGTTCGAATTCAACAAACGTAAAACAGAGAGGGTCAGCAAAGACTTAATCACTATGCTCATTCTTCATGCACTCCACTAGCAAATGATCTTGCGTTAATCAACAAGTCCGGCGGAAAGTGTCATATGAACATAATAAAAAAAATCCTTAATAATATCTTTAGATAAACAAAACCTATCCCTTGTTTTAGATAAACAAAACTTATCCCTATTTTAGATAACCTATCCCTTGTTTTAGATAAACAAAACCTATCCCTTGTTTTAGATAAACAAAACCTATCCTTTGTATTAGATAAACAAAACCTATCTTTTGCGATAGATAAAAGAAACAAACCAATAAATATAATGATATTCGTGGACGGCGTATAATTCTAAAGTAAATCCAGTGAGTAGATATTTTATCATCAATCTGAGGGTATGATAGAGTATCCACGTGCCTAAATATGCCAAGTGAGGCCTAGGTTGATCACTTTTCAGTAATACATTGTGTAAAAAGGCATCAACTTTGTCAGCCTGCGAAAAAAATATTACTTTTAAATTCTTAAATAGAAGACAAAATAAAATTTAAATAAAAACTATTGACATTTTAATAAACAATATTTCAAAACTAAAGATCTCTAACCTCATCCTGAAGTAGGGCAAATTCCTCTAGCAGGAGAGCCACTTTATCCCTCTGTCTTGCCCTATTATGACCACAGGTAAGGATAAGAATCTCAAACTGACTGACGCACTGCATAAAGAATGAGTCGACATATCGCTTCGCCTAAAAAAATTATTATTAATTATTATTATTTTTCACACATTTTCTTCTCAAATGATCCTCAAAAAACAGAACAACAAATTTCCTAATCTGCTTCAATAAATAGAAGAAAATTCAACTCCTCAGGAAGGATTATGCAGAACATTGTTAAAATTTTGAATTAAAGATCCACACAAGCATATCGACGAATGCATAAGTAAAAAGATCAATGTATGTGGAACTTTCACAAAAACTTTACATTACAGATTCAACACCGTATCCACAAAAGTCAAAAATTTCACATTCGCACCATCACTATTATAGGAGTTTTAAAAAAAGAAAAGAAAAAAAAGGGTGCTTAAACTTACATGGTGACGCACGCACGCACCCATACACACACGCGCGCGCGCACACACTGGAAATTTCCTCTATTCACGAAGAATTAGATGAAAGTACTTTTATAAGGTATACTATTAAATTATTATTATTATTATTATTATTATTATTATTATTATTATTATTATTATTATTATTATTATTATTATTATTATTATTATTATTATTATTATTATTATTATTATTATTATTATTATTATTAGTGGTAGTAGTGTTAACAACCATACCTCCGGATTGTTAAGTACGGGAGCCTTTGGTAGAAGAGCGGGAGGACAAATGAAAGTTCTCGCAGCTTCACGAAGGACATCTTGCATTGACTGTCCTCCCCATAAACTATAATAAAGAATTTGTGCAAGAGACCGAGACAATACACAAGGCCTACTCTCAGAAAACTTTTCTATAAATTCCTGAAAAATAATAATCTTTTAATAAACTTTGAAAATTAAAACATGTTATCACCACTCACGGGCAGAGCCCTTTTCACCCTGCAGGGAATATAGATTAAGAGAAGTGCATCATAAATAGAGGCATAATTTATAATTTACTAATGGTCAGAAATGGGCAGTAACACATTACATGTACAGTCGTGGTGTTAACAAGTTCATTCCCAGGAAGTGAATATTTAGGTTACACATACTCACATTTTTCTCCTTGGTCGTTAAAATTTTCGATATAGACATGGCGTTTTCCTTTCTAAAACTGGTTAAACTACTTAGGCTCTATATATTCTCTCCTTAGGAACGAAACTTGTTAAAACGACTGTACCTATTAAGAACCGAACTGGCGTTATTTTTATATTCTAAATTTTTTTTCTAAATATAACGATGTAACGTTAATGCCCCTTGAAAATAAAATATATGAGAAGTAAGATAAATTGATTTTGTGTTGGTGAAGAACATGTTGAAGTATGTGCTGAATGTTAAATCAGTGAGGGGGTTAGGAATGGGATTACCGGATCATTATGTTGCTTTATGTAAAATTATGTAAGTGGGGGCTTGGATAGAGAGTAAGATGATGAGGGAAGTGGGTAGAATTAAGAGTGAGAAGTTAAATGAACAAGGTAATAAGGACAAATATTTAAGAGCGATTGCAAATAAATCAGTTGAATGCGAACAAGTTGAAACTGAACAAATCTGGAAGCAAAGGAAGGAAGCAATTGTTAGTAGAGCAAAAGAAGTATGTGGATGTGATAAAAGTAGGAAGTAGAATGTTAACAGTGAGTGGAAAAAAAAGAAGCATGGCTGAATGTACGAGAAGCCAATGATGAGGTTTCAAAAGAAAGATGATTTTGAATTTTGAGGAGGAAAAAGGAAATACTAAAAGATGCAAAAAAGGGGGGAAAAAGGAGGTAAATGACAGTTTGACAAAGAGGATAAAATGGGGACTTACAAGGGAATAGGAAGCTCTTCTAGAAGGAAGCGCGAAAGGTAAAGAGTGAGAATAAGGGGAATCTGCTTAGAATAATAAATAGGGATGGTGCTTTCATAACTGATGAAATCAATGCGAGGAGAGTGTGGAGGGAACACTTCAAAATTTTGCACAACATTGGCAGCAATGAAGAGGTGATAGCTAATGTATGTGGGTTTGATGGTGCAAGAAGGAATAGGCATTTTGGGGATGAAGTCATTAGTAAGGAGGAGATAATGGGTAGAATGAAAAAGTTGAAGAATGGTAAATCTCCAGGTATAGATGGAATTACTGGTAAAATGTTCAAGAACGAAGGCGAGAAGGATATTGAGTGGATTTGGAAGTTGTGTAACAAAGCGTTTATTGAGGGTATAGTTCCGAGGGATTGAAGGAGAGCAGTAACAGTACCCTTATATAAGAGTAAGGGAGATAAAGGGAACTATAGGAATTATAGGGAAATTAGATTATTGAGTGTTGTAGGAAAGATATATGTTGGTATTTTGGTCGAAAGAGTGCGTCGAGTGACTGAGGGAATGATTAGTAAAGAACAACGTGTGTTTAGAAGTGGCAAAGGATTTGCGGATCAAATCTTTACATTGAAACAAATGATTGAGAAAATGAGAGAAGAAATTGTAGTTGGTTTTATGAATTTGCAACATACGTATGATAGAATTAAGTAGGAAGCTGATGCAGGTGTAGTGATGTATGGTGTTAGTGGTTGGCTTCTGAATGGAATCAAAAGTATGTATGACGATAGTGAAGCGTGTGTAAGAATAAATGAAGTTGAGGGATTGATTTAATATTAATAGTGAAGTGAGGCAGAGATGTTTTCTCCATGGTTATTCAATTTGTATATGGATGGGGTGTTATGAAAGTAAGTGAGGTTGGGGGCAGGGAAAGGTGTTAGAAATGATGGAGAATGGAAGAGAAGTGGAGGGTGCAATACCTATTATTTGTGGATTATTTGGTTTTGTGGTGTGGGAATATCTGAAAGAAAGTTTGATAGGACTGGGGAGGGATTTGGCTGGGTGTGTAAAAGCAGGGGTTTGAAAGTAAACGTAGATAAGATAAGAGTAAGGTGTTATGGTTGTGATTGAGGACAGTCCTCGGTGTGAAGTTATGTTGGGTGGTGAACAACTGGAACCTAAGTGGTCCTGAGTTTAAACATTTAGAATATGTTGGGATGAAAAGGGAACGGATGATCAGAGTGTAGTAGGAAAGTTGTGAATGGTAGGAAGGTGGCTGGGGCAATTAAATTCTTGGTGGATGTGAAGGGACTAAGTCTAGAGTGCGCTAGGGTCTTACATGAAGGTATGTTGTTACCTGTGTTAATGTATAGTAGTGAAACTATGATCTGGAATAAGAGGTATAGATCTAAAGTACAATGTGTTCAGGATGTCGAGCAATCTTAGGGGCTGTGTTAGGTGTGAGAAGAATTGATAAAATGAGGAATGAATGCATTAGGGAGTTGGGGGTGGTGTGAGGAAAGGAAATGAGAGAATAAATGAAAGTACAGTGAGATGGTTTAATCATGTGGAAAGGATGAATGATAGTCGGTTAGTTAAGCGGATATATAGTGGCGAGTGTGCTCGGAATCGACCGGCTGGGAGACTGAAGAAAAAGTGGATTGAGTAGGTAAAGGATTGCCTGAAGGAGAGGAATGTGGGTTTGGCAGAGGCGAGAAGAAATGTGCATAATAAGAGTAAATGGCGAGGTTTTGTGAAGGGGTATGATTGTGGCCCACTTGGGCCAAGGAATGAGCCCCACATTGACGAGATGCCATAGTGAGGATCTGTCGCAGTTCTATGAATCCATAGGGTGGATTATTCTGACTGTGACGAGTTCCTAGTCGAAAAGAAAGTCCAGCCTTACCGCCCCGGTAAGGCTGGGCTTCCTTTTCGACTTGTGGCTTATTCTTCTACTACTTTTCTGTTCCGGTGCATGCGACGCACCTTACCCCCAGTCTTGGGGAAAGAAGGTGGGTGATGATGATGATATATTATTATTAGTAAAACAGTACAAAAACTCATTCCATTCCTTGCATTGTGAAATTTATAATAAATTGCCTAATTTTGTCACGAAATGTTATTGGCTACTCTCAAATGGGTCGTTGTGATTACTTAGTACAGGTTTTATCAAAAGTGAACAATTTTTTTTTTTATGTTGGTACGTTTTGAACGATGGCTGAAAATTATGGAAAGCCTACTAACTTAAAAATTTTCAAAACTTGTCATATATATTGATTGTTTTTTATGTTTTCTTTCTTTTCAGCATGTTTGCATGGCTGCCACTTTCTTTCCACGGGCTTGTTTGCATGAAGCTTATTTTGCAATTAGTTTTCATTCTTTTGTGTTGTGTGTATTATATAAGGTTTCGTTTTTATTTTAGTGATAAAAAGTTATAATAAATTAAACAGTTAATAGTTAAGTGACATAATATTAAAGAGCATAATAAAGGAGTGATTTGGAAGTGGCAATCTTGCCCTAACTAGTATATTATAGGATATTTATTGGACTAAGGAAAATGGTGAAGAAAGAAGTAAGGTTGTCAAATTTAGATATTATAGATATCTTATTTTTTAAAAGTAAGTACTTTTTTTGTATTCTAAGGGGATGGGGAGGAAAGTTATAGATGGGTTACTAAAAGGAAATCCGTGCTCTGCTAAATTGAAGTAGCCTATTTATAATTTTTAGTGCCATTATCTTAATTTTGATTTTCATTAATTATATTATTTCAATATATAAATGTTTATTTTATTTTTATATATAACAGAAATATTGTTTAAAGCTCTTGCATTTACAATAGAAAGCATTTGTTTTACTTTAAAGATACACTATCTTAATTGCATCGAGGAAGGAATAGTAGCGTCGTTATTGTAATGAATATCGGTATCGCCCAATGCATTTGCGAAGAGTAATGAGTAATCGTAATGACAACAATATTTAAGTAACGATGCCCATTGAACACGTTTTATTATTAATTAAAAAATTCGGAAGAGAAAATTATACTATAAACAAATTCATAACAAAGCATAATTACCAGAGAATTTTGAAACATGGTGCAATGTGTAATTTTGAGGCAATATTTGATCCGGGCCACCATTTCCTCCAAATAACCCATGGCCTCCTTTCGAGTCCGAAGTCTTGTGTAGCGAGGGAAAGTCGGTGGCAGAAGACGCTGGTTGACTAGAGGCTCAAATCCCAATATAGTTGGGTAGTCTGGTAAATACATATAAATTTTATTTCAATTGCGAGTTGTTAGCACTCGTATCATTGATTTCCTAATCATCTTTAATCTGTATCATCTATGATTATATAATATAAAAGACTGTGTGTGTGAAAGGAACAAGCTGTTAATATATTTGGAAGAGTATCACATGGATTTGATTTTTTTTTTTTTTTTTGCTTCAAGACAAGACATTAGCTATTTATCGACACGGCTTCGTATATAAGGTCAACTAACATCTTTTTCAGTATCATTATTCAAATTTATAGTCCACAGAAAAGTTAAGCATGTCAATTGCTCTCACAATATGTCACGTCTAAAATATTTAAATGCCAGATACCTTTACATCAGCATAAGCAAGTATCCATAACTTGACACAAAAACAAAACAAAAAATATGTAGTTCCTCTTTTAAACTAATAGGTATAGCCCTGAGTAAACCAACAGAATATAATAGAGATAAATTATTATGCAAATGATACAGTACATCTCGGGGAAAACTACATAAAAATAAGGAACCAAAATCCACAAAACATGTTCTAATGTTGCTAATATTAAAGCCAAAATCTGAAATGAAAAAACTTTACCATTTATGAATTTTTCGTCATAATTGGAAAAGGGTGAAAAGTATCTACAACAAGTATACAGGAAGGGACAAAACATAATATACATAAAAAAAAATTAAAAATTTGACCTTTTCAACAACGTCATGTGGTCACTATGTAGTGAGAGTATGGAAGGAGAAGAAAACAAGCCCAGAGACGCTACTATGTAGGAATGCCATTGGCAACAGAAAATTATTTCGCTAAAGACAAAATGGTCGCCATACAGTATAAAATATCACGCATGAAATGTAATTAAAAATAAATTTAGGAAGCAAAACCATGAATGAAATATAAACAAGTTAAAATTAACATTAATAATACAATAAATAGTACAATTAAGAAAAATTAATCTTAATGTTCCAATATCTTATAATAGTCTCTTATCAATAGTCTAAAGTCTGAACTAAGAGATCATTAAGACAAGACTACTACTACCTTTATTGCCTTCTTCATCCTTGTAAGTTTTTGGTTTAAGGCCTCGGTTGATTGTGGGTGGTTTGTGGTTCTGGTAATTAGGTATTCAAATGAGTGTTTCAGTACAGTTGGTACAGGACGCAAGACTTCTCTCTGCCTCCTGAGTTCCCGTTTGGTCTTTCCTCATAATGGCGGGAGGAGCAGCGTACAAAAGACGCAAGAACCGAATGCGGGAAAATAGAGCCACTGCGTCTTCATGCTGAAAATTTAAAAGCAAATTAAGAATCCACGACTTTTTTACTCCTAATAGCGATTTCCATGTACTAAGTCTAATGCCAAAAACACGGATGCTAAAATTTGATGCTTTTGACTTATTTACACTGAAAACAACAGCATGGAATCTTCAAAGTTTTAAATGCCAAAAGAACAAATACAAACATTTAAACATTTTTTTTTTTTTTTAATCAGAATTACAATTTGGCATTCATAGCTGTGGCAATAGATCGACGATGTATAAAATTAAACCTAATTAATGCCACATTAAAGTCCACACACACCTATGTCTAAGTATGCCATATTAAAGATATATAAAAGATATTATAAAAATTAAAAAAAAAATTTAACTACAAATCCACAAAAATAAGGTTAAACTTTTATCCAGCACTGCCTAACCTAACGCAACCTAACCTAACGTCACAAATACTGCCAATTTATATTTCTTTGGTTAATATTACTAGATTGAATTTAAAAAAAATGCAATATGAAAGAATATACCAATTAAGTTTTTTAATTTACAATAAATAATTAAGTATTTCCTGTAACCCCTTTATACATTATTCAATATGACATTCTGTCCCAAGAGTAATTAAAAATCATTCAAAATCTCTATATTGCTGATAGTTTTTAAGTACAAATAGTTACCATAACACAATACCATTCAACAGACTACAAATTTTGCAGCAAAGCAAAACTTTACTGAGAAATCGTATTTAATTTTTAAAATTGGCAATAAATATTAGGTAAACTGAACGAATGGTTTAAGACAATGGGTAATGTGTTCTCATTCGCAACATACGTTGGTTCAAATCGCAGTATAGACACTTTCTTTACTTTCCCGTAATGTTTTTATTTGTTTGTAAAGTCACAAATATTTAATAAATTCTTTACCTGTTCTGCACCGCGTCAGCGCATACAGGCAGAACCGGCCAGTCCCATGCGATCGAGTCATTAGACCCTATAGCCGCCGCATCATAACAGGCGCAGCATCGTGTTCCAGCCCTTGGCATATCGGCTGGGCCACGAAGAACGCACACAAATTACGCTATATAGAGGGCTCGCAGAGATCGGCGCGGCCACGGCAGACATACGTGTATGATCAGAGTGATCTATCTTTATGGGGGTGGGTGTCCCAGGTGAGATTAAGTGGTTGTAGGTGTTCTCCCCTGTTATGCTTCGTTGAATCTTCACAGCTCTGCTGCAGCTCTCCCTCTAGGCTTGCTCCATCATACCTGCAGAACGAGTTTCTGTAACCTCAGGACAAGTACCATAGCCATAGAGAGCTGTCTGGAAGTCTTCTTCTTCATACACCCCAGCTCTGAAAGTAAACATCGTACTTTAAATCATTACCACAAAATAAAAAAAATTTATAGTATATAAGCATATCGTCAGTACAACTCTAAAATCACGAATGTCCAAATTTGCCATTTTTCACTTATGTGTAATCAATGTCAATAGCGTTGACTTTCAAAGTTTTCAATGTGTTAGGAAAGCTATAACTTCTTCACAACCAATTCGCTGTTTATATCCCCATATATATTATATTCCTGTGCAAATATTTAAACTCTTTTTAACTCAAAACTATAAGCTTGCATATTCGCGATTTTGGAATTGTACCGATGACATCATATGCTTATCCATAACATACTTCCCATATATTAGAAAATGAAAAAAGCGATTTTAAAATTTATCAATACATTACAGTGCTTATTTATTAATACATAAATAATTTTCAAGTTAGATATAATAGTCCTATATACCGTAGAGAAGACTTACGTTTGAATAATTTTGTTGATTAAGGCTAACAGTTTAAGAGAATGTATACTGAAGGCTCGCAGAGCTCTGTCCACAATGCTTAGAGGCTTGTGCAAATATAGACAAGTGAGAACGGTCTGTGCAGCAGAATGACCTTCAAGCCAGGTGACTAGACAAGCAAATATAGAATCAAAAATTCCTACTAGTTCCTCCATAGTTAAATTATTCAATTTGAGGGTTCCAGCCTAAAAATTAAATAAAAAATAATAATTTTTAAATAATAAAAAAAATAAGTTAAAATTATTTTAAAACCCATACATTGACGTGAAAACACAGTGAGGGTCAGTCGGTGTGTTGTGAAGCACTAGGGTGAATGCTTTGGCTGCGACAGGCTTTTAAGGGTATTAAGGGTAAGGGTATCCACTTAATTATTCTATTTTCACGCATGTTATCCACCCTACCCCTATCTGTGGGCAAGTGAAGGGGGGATAAAGAAAGAATAATAAAAAGTATAAAAATACAAACCTTAACAGCTTGATCGAAATTCATAACCTTTTTGCCTCTGTTACATATCATCCCTGCATCCATTTTGGGGTCCATCATCTCAATGGCTGACATCGCTTCAAAAAGACCAAAAGAATCATCGTGTAAAAGCTCACCCAAATCTAAATCTGAAAGTCACAAGTTGAAAACTTGAAAAGGAAATAACAACAACAGCAACAATACCTATCTAACAATATTTCTTATTAAATACCATAGTATCGAAATATAAAATTCCAAAGAATATAACAAAACCGATTTAATAAAAGAGACCTAAACTAAAGCCACAATATTACTATCGTGGTTAAAAGTAGAAGTCTTAAACATTTTTACAACAACATTTTATGTAAACATCAGTAAAAAATACAATGCAAGCATAGCAGATCACCTATACCATAAGTATCAAAGAATATAAATATAAAATAAAGGATTATCAACCTTTAGTAGCTTCGAAAAATTCTGTGGTGATGTCGAGCCAGTTATATGAAACTTCCAAAATAGTTGGCAAAACACTGAAAATAATATAATAATAATAAATAATAATAATAATAATAATAATAATAATAATCAATAATAATAATAATAAATAATTATAATAATATAATAATTAATAATATATAATAAAAATAATAATAATAAATGAATATATATTATATAATATATATATGATATATATTATATATACTTATATATATAAATATATAATATAATATATATATAATATATATATATATATTAATATATATAGTATATATATACGTGATATATATAAATTTTATATTAATACTATCGTATATATATAGTATATATATATTATATATATATATATTATATATATATATTGTATATATGATATATTTAGTATATATGTCAAATTTATATTATATATATATATATATAATATATTATCATATATTATTATATATATATAATACCTTGTAAATACAACACACTAATAATAAATGACCATTCATTTATAATAATAATAATAAATAATAATAATAATAATAATAATAATAATAATAATAATAATAATAATAATAATAATAATAATAATAATAATAATGACTATGTAGAATAACAACAGTACTTTATAATTGGAATACAGCATTTAATTTTAGCTCTCATAACAATCAAGTTCTAGTTTACCATACTGCCACTTTCTGATGCTTTTATCTAAGCTTTGTATCTTGTTCTTCAATTTCTAAGCCAATGGTAGAATTGTTCATATGTTTATCTTCCTTTATCTTTCTCGTCTCAAAATTCTTAGCCTATTCATTTAGGCATATTTGTTAATTTGGTGATTC
>JABUQX010032742.1:25000-49173 GCA_015478945.1 Trachelipus rathkii
ATTAGGTGATACAAACATTCTATTATCGGTCAGTCAAGTTTGAATTTGGTTGATGTATTGTTGGGTTAGATTAGTTGCTGTATTAAGGTTCTGGTATGTGGTGGCTCTGGTGATATTGTCTGCATAGGTTGTTATGTTTGTATGGTTTGGTTGTGGTAGGCTGACAATGAATAAGTTAAATAAGGTAGGGGATAGAATTACTCCTTGGGGTACTCCATTTTTGATGTTTATTGTATGTTATTTCTTGTTGTTGAATTGTATTTGTGATGTTCTTACTGATAGGAAGTTTGCTATCCATTTCTTTAAATTAGTGGGGATATTTGACTTTATTATTTTGTGGATTAAGTTGTGTCTGGGAACTGAGTCAAAAGCTTTGTTTATATCAATTGCAATTAGTAATGTTTTGTGTGTGGGCCTGAAATTTAAGCCTTTTACTATTGGTTGTATGATGTTTCTGAGAGCTGTTGTGGTTGAGTAAAAAAGTTTTTTGGGGGGGGGGGGTTTTTTGGTTGGGGGCCATGTTGTAACTTTTGTTTGGGGATGTGTGGTTTATTTTATTCAATATGAGCTTTTCTAGTAGTTTACACATACTGGATAGCAGTGGGATTGGGCAGTAGGAAGAGATTTGAAGGATCTTTCCTGATTTTAGCTTTGGGATGATATTTGTTCCCAGATGAAGGGAATATATATATATATAATATATATTATAATATATATATATATATATTATATATATATATATATATATATATAATATATATAATATATATATATATATTATTATATATAATATATATATTATATATATATATATATATATATATATAAAATATATATATTAATATATATAATATATATATATATTAAAACTAAAGACTTGAAAAATAAGATTTAAAATCATAAAATTTTTGGAACCCCCCAAGGTTGGGGGGTGGGGGTTTTTTCCTCCCAAAAAAAAAATTTCTTTGTTGAATTTTAAAAATTTTTTTTAAAAAAACTTTAGTTCAAAAATTTTGTATTAACATCTAAATATATATATACATATATATATATATATATATATAATATATATATATATATATATATATATATATATATATATATATATATATATATATAATCTAACTATATATATATATATATATCTATATATATATATATATTATATATGCAATGATTGAAATGAAGCAATATGAAAAAGTGCTAGGAAGCTTCTGCAAAATACTTGGATAATACGATAGTGATGTTTTCAGGTGTTTTCAGGAATTTAACTGCTATAGAAAGGTGAGGCTTACTGAGTATGTAAAGTATACGATAGATCATAAAACGTTAAATTCACTTTGTAAAAAGAAAATAGTTATTTATTACGTACACTCCGACTTCCTGGCTCTGTGTTTTTACTTCCGAAATAGGCTTTTTTTCTCATGAAGCTAACCGACTCTGAATCTGAGCTTGACCGATTTAACAAAAACTCATCATAGCCCTGCCTAATTATACACGAGAATACCTGACTATAACTATAATATGATAATAATCGATTTCTTGAAGTAAAGTATGTGTATATCTAGAATTTTAATGAATTCGAAATATTGTAATTATCCTAACGGTAAATATACGAAGTTATTTTTTAGAGGCTCTACTATGCAGCTTCCTAGGCTTTCTACCAGGCTTACCTTAAGAGTCATCAACAATAAAATGGTAATTACTTCTATATTAGCTGCGTGCTATCACAGAGGCTGCATACAGGCACTCCCCAAATTATTTAATCTTCAAGTGATATCGACCGTAACCTAGAGTCCAATTAATATAAAATACTGACAAAAGTAAGGTATATAGAGTATTGACTCGATATAAAATATCGGTGAGTCATATTTAAATTTGTATCTATATATGTATATAAGTATAGAAATAAAGAAGTAAAGAAGAAAGAAGTGTTATATAGATTATAGTGATGTGATGAGGACGATAACTCTGTAATCTTAATTGAATACTAGATTAAGGTTATAGCAGTACCCCCGTGTCAAGGGAACTACCCCATAAAAGAAGAGGGATAAATAGGGTTACCCCCTATCAGTAACCTAATATATACCGTGATATTAAATAATACTTTATTTTTATTGTATACATGGTTATAACTGAGATATAATATATAATTAGTATATAAATAATAATAAACTAATATATATTAATAGGTATATTATATAAGGCTGAGCTTTTTATAAAATTTTTGAAAAAATGTATTTATAGTAAAACCCTTTTGATAAGTTCTAATATAGTGGAAATAAAAATATGTATTGTAAATAAATAAAAATATAAAATCATAAATATTGGACTTAAATACTAGAAAATATAAAGAGATTTAGGGAACTCTCTCTACAAGTTCTCTCTCATCCTGCTGCTCTCTCATCTCTCTCGTAGTATATAATTATCACGGTACTATGAGAGTTAGATCATCGTATTATAATATACTATATATACTAGGCGTAGTCTAACTTGTAGGCTGTGTACTCAGTATAGTGTATATATATTATAATATATGACTATAAATATTATACGTTGAAAAGTTTAATTAGAATTTACCAGTACGTTCATATACTTATTATATAACAACATATATGTGTATTATATAATCATGATGTATTAAATATACTTAAAATTAAGTTAGTTATATACGAATCCCGTGATCTATTCACGATATATTGAAAAGTATAATTATATATATTATATATATATAATATATATAAATGTATTATCATCATAATATATAATATATATATTTACAGAGATGTAAACCATCCATAAGCTCAGACGGGCTAAGAGCCGTACAATACTTGTACATGAGGTATGTGATATCTAATATCATATTATCATTTAGTACAAAGATTACCTTCTCCAAAATTACACGTTGGCCGAGACAGGATTCAGATAGCCAAAAGTTTTACCCTGTTAAAGCTATAATTATGATTCATGAAGAAAAGCTCGAACATTCTCCCACAAAAAGCCGTACCAGTTGTGTGACGACACCTAAAGTCAATATATATATCGGCTACCCTGCGACTTGACTATATATATACATATTATGACGCTATCTTCTCCAATCCAAGTTAATATATATAAGGTGAAAAAGTGTATGGAAAGTAATAATAAATAATAAAATAAATAAATTTGATAGATATCAAATAATATATAATAAAGAATAAATGCTTACATAACCACTTAGAATAATAAACCGTACTATATCGACGCGTACCCGTCGGCTGTAGTAATAAATAAATATATGTTAAATGTGAGATTCAAAAAAAATAAAAAAAATACAATATACACTAATATATATAGGTATATATAATAATGAGGTACAAAACTTATATATAATTACTGGATATAGTGTATTAAATATTACATCTAAATATCATGTAAACTAAACTGCGATACATTAGTATAAACGCAATAGTATTCAATATATTGGATTTAAAAAGTGTAGCTTTACGCGACAACTTTTCGATGAGAAAAATAAACTTGGAGCCTGTCAGGGGTCCGAGGATGGATCGCTGTGCTTAATTTTGTTATTTTAATTAATAATAATTTTGAAAACATAAATAATGTGTTTCTTTTTTCAAGATATTTTAAACGAAATATAATTTATTATATAATTTTTAATTTAATATTTACAGATTAAGATAACTTAATTTTTAATTAACTTAACGTTAATTAATAATAAAATGAATTTATTTAAAAATATAACCTGTTTTTTCTTTCCACAATTATCAATTAGGTAAATTTAATTTTTACCAAAAAAATGGAAATTGAAAAAGTGCTAGCAGTCCACAGTGGGTATCAGTACAACTATAGCCGGTGGGACTATTCAGAGATTATTTGACGTGTTAACATTTATGTTAGTTCTCTGTCTTGTGTTTACCCATAAATCCCAATGCAAAGTGATATTTATGACGAAAAGTTACTGTGGGTTGTGATCAAGTGCAATTAATGTATTTTGATTTTCTCATATCGTTTTTGGAATTATAAAATTTAAATCTCTATAAAACTCAACATGATTCACGAAAAGATATAGATATAAATCAGAATAACAGAATAGATTAGGTAAGAGGCTCTCGAGCGCGAACTCCTCTAAAGCGTGGTTGTTCAAAGCTGAGAGTTTAGAGGAAAAAAATCATACACCGCAATAACGAATGTGCACAAAGACAAAAAATTCCATTTCATCCAAGAAGTTGCAACGCAAATGAAAACTTATATTAATGCACTCAAGCCAGCATTATTCAAAAAATTTCCTTACAGTATGTAAGTAGTATGTCAAAATTAGAAATATCGAGATTGGGTTTGGGAGTTCCGAGTTCGTTTTTCAAGTGTTGAAAGATCTTACTGGGCCTATATCTCTGTTGTGAGACACCAAGTTTGAGAGAATTAGTAGTACCACGATTAAAGCATTAACCATCTATGACATGAGGTCTTCTGTTATCACTACATGAATTCCGATGTCTCCTTATCCACCTAGCTCTTTACAGCAAACAGACAAAAAATTCAATGGCTTATTATAAGATATATTATATTAAATATTATTGTATTATTATTTTTTTACTGAATTATTATTATATTATTTAATTATAACAGAATCTTTGAGATGCTACTCTATTAAGCTTGATTATTCTATTAATCTCCTTTTATTATCGAATATTTTATTATTCTTAGTATGAATGTTATTATTATTATTAGTTATATCTATCTATTATTATATATTTTTATAATTCATTAATATATCTTATATTATTATTCTTATATTAATATTGTTTATTTTTATTATTATTATTATTATTATTATTATTATTATTATTATTATTATTATTATTATTATTATTATTATTATTATTATTATTATTATTATTATTATTATTATTATTATTATTATTTATTATTATCTTAAAAAGAGATAATAATCTATTATATTTCTTATTATTATATTATTATTAGATATTATTATTATATTCTTACTTTATTTTAATCTTTTATTATTATTATTATTATTATATTATTAATTATTATATTAAATTATTATTATTATTATATATTATTATTATTATTATTATATATATATTATTATTATTATTTATATTATAATGGCATCCGTACCTGTAACAATAGAGGACTGCCTCTAAATGTCCATATATGGACATTTAGAGGCATTGAGGATTTTGTTTCGAAGAGGAGCTTGCATCTTTTCAATCGTCTGCGAATCAGCACAATATTTTTAATGGATAATCCTTCATCATGAAATAGTAATAGCTCCTACGTAACTGCCAAGAAAGCTCTAGATGCAATGAAAACAGTCAATGACACAACTGAAAGAGCTGTCAAATTGATGCAAGAATATCATGATAAATTGATAGAAAATGATGAAGGCAAAGAATGTTTGTGTGCTGTGTACATGGACATCTCCGATTATACCCAGACTGTAAAAAGGAAACATCGATGAGAAATGCTATTGAAGGTTGTTCTTTTAAGTTAAGATTTCTCCCTCTTATTATACATTTTATTCTGTCTATGGATTACGAATTTTTAATATCTTGTTTGTTAGTAAACTAATTTGCTTAATGAATTTTTCCTACCTGCTTTCCTATTATATTGTTATATTTTAACGTCATGTCGGCACAGGTTAATGTCAATATTTCGCCCATAAATTTTAATTATGAGTATTAGGACATATTTAGAAAAATTTCAGAGGGTATGCAAAAACCTGTAAAGAATTTTTTTTTTACCAAAGTAGGGACGCTATAAATATATATATATATATATATATACTATATATATGTATAATGTATGTATGTATATATATATATATATAAATATTATATAATATATATTATATATATAGATATATATGTATAATATATATATATAAATATATATTATTATATATATATATATATATTATATATTAATATATATATATTATATAATATTTAATATATTATTATAATATTATATATATATATAGTTATATATATATAATATATATAATATATATACTGAAGGTAATGGGACGAAGAATAGGCAGAATCGGCAATTTTTCTAGAATCGAAATTGGAATCGGGAAGGAATTTTTTTATAACGGAATCGAAATCGGAAACTTATTTAGCATAATACAAATGAATAGGAATCGTCATTCTGAACTGAAGAACGGCATCAGAAATTGGAATTCTCAATCGAATAGGAATCGGAAAATTATTGACATTCGTCTATCAAATATGATAACATATATATATATATATATATATATATATTATATTATATATATATCATATATGTATTATAATATAATATATATATAATTAATATTATATATAGTAATATATGTCGAAACTGACATCATAAATATATTTTTAATTACAAAGCTAAATTAAATTCACTAAATGGATGTCAACCTGAAATCGCTCCAAACAAGTTTTTTATTACCCTTAAGAAGAAAAAGTTGAAATTTAATTTTTGATAATTCAATTTAAAATGTAAATTATTTTGGCAATTAGAAGAAGAATGTTTTATAAAGAGATCTGAAAAGATATTTTCCTAAAAGTTTTTTTCATTCGATGTTGTCGCTTTGAGAAGTATAAACATGCGCAGAGTGTCGCGAGCATATTGCACTTAATTAAAGCAATTATTTTTTCACATCAAAGATATACAATACGGAGACTTGGCATGAGATGCTTGCGAGATTCAGTTTCTTCCAATTACACTGGGCGCGTATTTGAAAAAAAATTTATGTTTGTCGGTTTTTAACAATATATATATGTATTTTTCCCGCTGATCACGAAATCTTAGTTTTGCTCTATCACGTCACGTTTTATTTCTATGGAAAAAACTAAAAAATAATGTTATTTCTTAAGCGATCTAGAATCATCATGAAAAAGATATGCAATTGTATGCAATGGTGCAATTATAACTACCAGAAAAAGAAGACAAGAATTTCGAATTGTGGAAACAAGGGAAAACGTGAAATTAACCTATACTATATAAGCAGTCACATAAAGAATGCAGATATTGTAAAAACAATTACTGTAAATTATAAAAGTTTCTAATCTGCATAGAAGGCTGTATTCTGACCTATGACTTTAATGTTCTATACTATTCTATATTTAATCTTTCCGTATTGTTTATATGTAATCTATGCTACATTACATCTCAAATTAATTTTTAGAAAAGGACCTAGACTGCTTTTCTTTGTGAGTCTCAACAGTCAGTCTCTTCTTTCAGGCACACATCTATCTGCCATCATATTTATTCAGCGACCTTGGTACCTTATCCTCCATAGTCCGAACATCTTAGAACCTCCCCTTGTTCCTCACTAAATCACCAACAATTTGCCGGACAAATATCCCAAATGAAGGCGCCAGAAAAATGAATCAATGGACAGAACACCCATCTTCTAGCTTTCCAGCAATCTTTTAACATGTCTTTTTAGCAATCGCGAATTAATGGCTCATTTGGATAATCCACGTCTTTCTATTGTTCATTGTACTCAAATCATCTCTTTTCATTAAATTCTAATTTAGACCATCAGAAAATTAACCCTGAAAGCAATTAGCATCATATGTGTGGAATTTCTTTTATAGAAGAAGCACATCTATTCTTGCCTTTACATAGTTTTCATTAAACCTAATTTATATGAGTGGTTTGAACGTAAATGTTATTGCGATCAAAAGTGCATGGCGATGACCATTTTGAAACCAGTCGGAAAGAAATCGGGCCATGATTTTGTTAAAATGCTTGCATCGCCCGACTATCCCATAAACAAAGGAAGCACGGATACTTTGTGTAACCTCCTTGCATTCCTCAAGATTATAACGTAAATATAAAACAATTTTAATTGATGTTTTCCTTTTTTTTTTTTTTTTTTTTTTTCGCCTAATGTAGCATAATATTGATTTAAAATTAATTTCAAATTTAAATAGCACATTGTTAATAATTAAATATGGTATCTACATACTTGAGATCACAAACAAATTTTCCACTGATGGTCATATATTGAGACATCAGAAGTGTTCTTAAACTCTTTCATAATTCAGTTGTTGATAGAATATCCTGACTGAACTGAGGCCCAGGACTATACTTATGCAACAGCACGCTTGAGCACTTCTACTTAGAATCAATAAATGTCTCCATTCAGATTTTACATAACTCCTAGCTCGATCAAACCTAAATCCGAACTATATAAAGATTAGTATCTGACGACGAAAGAATTGTCCAAATTCACTAGTCCCTATCCACCGTACCAGTAAAAGTCTTTCTCTAATGCAGTAAATTCCTCTCCCTAGGGACAGAGCCAAGAATGCTGATGACGAATTCTTTGATCAACTAAAGCTCTGGTAAGGTCATGAGTGTGATTGTGTTAACGGATGTGGGTCATTATTGACACTATGCATTGCGTTGAAGTATGTTCAGAGGGTCAGCATACTTATCTCATCATTCACAACGCTATCCCAATTTCTAGCTCTGAGGTGTCTGGACAGGAATATCTGTCCATGCGGAACTGGCTTTAATTAGCATATGTCACATCGGATAGCTTAACGGCACATGCTGTCTTTTTGTTTACTCCAAAACAGAAGAAAAATATGTAATTAGGAGAGGATGAATGCTCATCATAGACATGTGTAACTTTCAGAATTACAATATTATCAATTTAACTTTACCTGTATTGTTCAAACAACCAAAGTGCCAAATCTGTCACCATTGATCCTTCCCTCTACTCCACTCATAGGATACCAAAAGTAATGCCTTTACCTTCCTTGCTCTATCTGTTCTCACGCATTAACTCGGCGTCGTCGAATACCTGAGCTGATCGCATTGCCGTGATCTCCCAATTTTAACCAAAATAAGCATGATAGGACCTTATACAAATGAGTAATGTTTGAACCTTTGCCCTGCACAATACACTTTCCACAATAAAAGCAAAAATTATCTGGTGGTTTTTGATTTTCACTTCTTTAATTAAATTCCGCTAATTTAATGAGATGAAATTATTTTAGAATAAACAATGACTGAAAAATATAAAATATTAATAAAATATTAACCAACACATTCATACTTATTTAACTATTCATACTAACTATAACTAAACACGTAAATGTGCTTAACAACTGGCGTTTTTCTGCTTTTCAGCACAAAAAACAGTGTAAACATAGAAATAACTGAGACATTAAATTTGATTGGTAATTTGAAATAATTAATTAGTTGTATGATGTTTTTTGTTCAATATAGACTACTGCAGTAAATAATGTGCGTTTTACAACTAAAAAGGAAAAAAAATTTTTTTTATAGTAAAAGGTACCATATTGAAATATATTAAAAAAAAAGCAAACTTGATATAGGAGCAATTTACTAGACGTGATGAGCAATAACTATGTAAATACTTTGAAAGTCAGCGTGGAAAAAATGCATATAGGACAAATCACTTTAAAATCTTATCATCATAAATCACGCCCAGCAGACCAGTGTATATCGTTTCGTATTGTCGTTAATATAAGTTTAGTCCTTTTAATAGCAATTAGTTTTTTGGAATATAAAATACATAACGTTATTATTAGCAGTATGGCAGTTTGTAGTTGCAAAGGTATTTAGGGATTGATTGGGGGGGGGGACAGAGGATCAGAAAATACCAACCCAGCGGGCGCACGGTAAAGCGGCCCGCGCCCGCTCGCGGACAGCAAGAGATGCTTATACTATTTAAAATTGATAGTATATCGAATAAATTAAATATAGAATAATAAAAATATAAAAATAAATTATATTAAATAGTTAATAATAATATAGTAGTGAAATTATGGTGATAATATGTCGAATTAAAAATTGAAATATGTAAATATGTTGATTGATTGAAAAGAATCAAAAAAAATATTCCCATTTTTTTTTATAAAGAAAAATTTAATATAAATTCAATAAATTATATTATATAATATAACTATATATAAATATATACTTATATTATATAAATTAATATTTAATATAAACTATAATAATATATAATATAAATAAAGATAATATAGCAAAATAAATATAATATAAAAGAATATTATACAATTTAACTTATATAACGTTAAAATTTACGCAAATAGAACAATAATTAATATGATATAATATACACATATATACCAATATAAATAAAAAATAATATTATAAACATAAAAAATATTAAAAATATTAATAAAATATATTAATATATAATAAAATGTAATAGTCTAAACCTTATAAATAAAAAAATAAAAAAATAAGGTTATAATATAATGTAATAAAAATATGAAATATTAAAGAGGAAAATATGAGCTCAAAAATCACATTAATATTATTTTCAATATTTAAAAATTGTTGAGCGTGAAATACTTTTGCTTCTTTATAAACGAAGTAAAAACAAGGTTACTCATAACATACCTAGAATTATATATACCAATATATACATATTACCTAACCTAATACTAATCCGATAACTTAAAACCCTATCACACCTAACTAAAGATCATATAATCCTGAACCAAATACCTTAAACTACCACCTCAAACCTTAACCTAATCTATAGATCAATCATAAATAGTAAACCTACCAACCATAACCTGACCTTAAACCTATACGAATGAGTAATTAAAACAATATAGAATTATATTAACAACCACTTTACGTCTTCGATTAAATTGCAATTAAATTTTAATTAAATATTGATTTTATTCTGTTCATTCAATATTAATATTCTTAGTAGTTTATTAAAATATTTAAATAAAACTTTGCTCCTTATCTAACTACATGCGTAAATAGAATACGAATCAAAAGTTTTTAAGTTTTAGAGAGTACCTCCAGAACGAAAAGTGCCTTTATATCTAATATAGAGCATAAGTGCGACATTAGTTTTTATTATGCGCAACAGACGAAATATTACCAAGCCTTTATTTTATAGGTTTATATAATCCACTAAACATTAATCACATCTTACATTTTCCTGGTCGGCTGATTGTTATAGGTTAATTTTTGCCTAAAGAACGTTTAGCATTACTGATGCTCACTATCGGTATTGTGTTATAGAAATGGAAGAGTGACCTATCTCTGAGAATTTATAACAGACAGTATCGACCAGATAAATTAGAGAAATTAAACTAAGTAAACAGCAGCCGCCACTGCTTATGATTACTTGAGATTGACCACTGGGTACAATACTTTCGTTAAATTAAAAATAAAAAAAGAGAAATTAGTTAAGAAAAGCTAAGCACTATAAAACTATAATTGACTGACAGGTTATCTACTCTTCGTTTAGTGATTATGATATAATACGATACTTTCTTAAGTCTATCATATTAGTTATAATGATGTAAAAACACCATAGTTAAGCTACCCTAAACTTCATACTTATAACAGAAGAATCTTTCTTACTATTATCCTAGTATACACGCTAGTCTAAGTTTTGTAATTTTCTTATAATGAAGTACATCACCTTAATGGGTATAAATTCAGTAAAAAAAGTAATTAGGTAATATATATTTTAGATAAATATATAATATATATATATATATTATATTTATATAGTTTATATATTATATATATTATTATATAATATAAATAATATTAATAATATTATATTATATATATAATTAATATTATATTATTATATATATAAATATAATATTCATATATTAATATATTTAATATATATATATAATAAAAATAATTATAATATAATAATAGTATATTATATTCGTAGAGTAATATTATAATTCAATTATATATAATTATAATATATATTATATATTTTCATAATATATTGCCTAATATATAATAATATATTATATATCATATTATTATATTATGGGTTAATATATTATTATTATTTTAATCATCTATTGTAGTATTATTACATTACAATGTTGCTTAATATATACCTATATATATATATCATATTATACACTAATTTAATCATATATATACATATATTATATTAAGTACTAATAATTATTATATATTAAATAATTATATTATATATAATATATATATAATATATAATATGATATTATAATATAATATATATATATTATAATTAATATAATATAATATATAATTATATAATTATTATATATATAATTAATTATTAATATTTAATTTATATATAGATATATAAACTAGTTATTAATATATATAATACTGTAATATATATATATATATATTATAAATAATGTATATATAATTATATTAATATATTAATAATTCTCATATCTCATATCATATCTTTTATAATATGTTAATATTATATTTATATACTTGGTATAAAATTATTAATATATTAACATTTAATATTAAACTAACGATATTAATTTTTATTAATAATTGTTTTTCCTTACATACAGAATATTCTTACATTAAATTATATTTCACTTTATTTATAATTTAATATATTATTATATAACAATGTCATCAATTGAATATTCTAGAAATTTTTACATATGATTTATATATTAAAAAAATCATTGCATTTAATGTACTAAAATTATTACGGATATGCTTAATTCAGAATAAATTATCTATTAAAGAGCTAGGGCAAAGAGTGTATGAATAAAAGTGAATATATATAACAATAGTCACATAAAATATATTTAATATTAACTATCATCAACACTAAATGTTTAATAACATTAAAATACACTACTAAACTAATACATTAGCAAACTTTCCTAACCACAAAATTATTAATAGCAAAAAAAATTACTATATATGTGTAAGAAAATTATATTATAAAAAGGTATATTATATTATAATTATTTAATATACTAGTGGATTGATGATAAGTTTATGTTCAACGCTTCTTCTTTATATAATGGGAACTCAGTTTTCCTTGTGCTCTCGGCATTTTCGAAAAATAAATTAGGGAGCAGATACTGTGTAGTGTAATGTGTAGTATAGTGTGCTGCGTATAGTTGATTAGGAAATTTTCCTGTCGCTTAAGGACTTTGCTCGTGTACTACTGTTAGGGTTGTGGGCCACGTTAACCGGAAAGTTAATTATGGAGTGTGTTATTGAATTTGTGATAATGATATTCACACTGTTGAGCACGAGTAAGAAACAGGAATTAGCCAATATATAACTAGTATATGTTTTGTCTTTTTATTAACCATAGTGTCTACATTAATATGTTATAATTTTTTCTCGTACTCTCTTAATATGTTTTAGAAAGACCTGGGACAGTTATAGTTTATGTGTTAGACTCCTATGACTTTAAGGTATGGTTGTTCCTTTAGATACAAAAACACAGGATAACATGAACGTTACGTAACAAGAACAATTCCTACTCTGCACTCTTTCATCATCGAAGCGAGACCGATTATCAATCATAACTACTAAGGCCAAAAATGAACTAATCATGTATTCTCTCATCTTTAACGAATAACACGACTTCAATCGTTTTTTCATAAAAATAGACATGTAATCTATCATTATAAATACAATCAAACATCAATTATCCAAACATTCCTATTTGATTGGACTCATCTTAGAGTAATTCTTTATGTGCAATAAAGAAAACCTATTGTTAAAGTGATACTAGAGACCTATCCCCGGTAATTTGTAATAAGATAAGATTCCTGCAAGTGTAAGTGGCTTATGAATCCTTGGGTTTCCACTCTTGCCCTCCTTTCTCCCCTTAAGTTCAATACAATCTCTATCCTTTTAACCTCTTCTAAATGTTTCACCAGATATCCATGTACAAGTATCGATAAAGTGTTGTTATATGGTAGTATCTAGATATATAAGGTTGAAAGAAAAGATATCCTGTATGTTGTGCACATATATATGGATTGTGAAAGAAACAAATTTAATTTTCCACTGCACAGCGCTGATTCCCCAAATCTTAACTTTGAGAAGTATGGTTTTGCTAATGTTTATTTTACTAAGAGTCTTAGAACACAGTATTCTGACAATAATTCAAGATGACTGGCAATGTGTCGCAAGAAAAAGAATGTAGATATAAATATAGTTCCTTATAGTTCTATCCTAAGATACCAAATTGTAAAATTTATAATAATAAATAATAATATGCACATCTGAGATAAATATTCGAAGGCATGACGAAATAAGCATGGATAAAATGGTAAAGGATGTAGAGAAGACTAATATAAAATAGATTAATGTAAATATATATGTCTTTAATGATAATAATTATTATTCAATTGCTAAATTTGGCAAATATTACAAAAATCGATAAAAATTTATATTGAATAAATATATTAACAAGAAGATAATTATTTAAATCTAAAATATAAATATTTATGTGTTCATTTAAATTTTTGATGCTGTTGGTTATAATACTCATTATCTTTATATTATTATTAAAATTTATATTTATTTTCTAGTTTTTCATAATAAAAAATAATATATTGCTATATAAATTATTATCCGCCCTTATATAATTAATTAAATAACTAAATATTATCACTAATAGAAGGAAATTGGGGTAACGTTTATTATGGAGGATTTTTGTTTACCTTTCAATTAATAAGACTAGCTCTTAATATGGGGTGAAAAAGCTTTTCAAAGATTTAAGTATTAAGAAATTTACTGGCATAAGGTTTTCGAAGGAAAACAAGAAAAATTTACGCTATACTCCTTAATAGCTAACACTTATTCCTTGTCATAATTATTCGCCATCAGGATCTATATCGTAATCAGGACTTATACCTTGTAGTTTTATTTTTTTGACATGGTTTCTGCAAATATATAAAGAAAAAGGATAACACACCACATGTTTAAACTATACCGTAAATTAAGTAAATCTCTATATAGTTGATAGAAATAGGTGAACATCGGAACCAGCTACAACATACTTCGTTCCCACAAGACTCATCTGGCCATGATTATTATTGGGTATTTTACCAAAGATATTAATCATTAATTCATATCGACTCTCCTGGTTTTCAAGTTAGCTATATATATATTTCAATAATTAAAGAATAAATAATCTCATGCACACATAATCCTAAAAGCTAATGCAGACTTCTTAAATAAGCACAACATGTGAGATAAGGTTCTATATAAAACCTTCTAATAACTTTACAATAAACATGATTACAAACTAATTAGCAAAACTATATGAATAATCTATCAACATAAAAATAAGGGATGACTTAGAAAGGTCACAATAATGACTAAAAACTTGTATATATTCTATAAGGTTAAAGTAGATGAAAAAATAAATGTAATCAATAAATCAATATCACCCAGCTTTATTTTTTATTTATTTTTTTTTTATTTTTTTTACTAAAATTCACCTCACGTGAGTCAATACTCCTATTCATAGGAGTGACTTCTAGATTTATAACTAGGATCCGAACTATAGATCCGAACCTGCTACCTTGGTCACGAACTCTGTTTTAGCGTGACCACTGGCAATGTCGAGTACAAATATAGATATGCAATAATAAAATCAATACGAGTCAGAATTGTGATTATCATCCCTATTAGATGAAAGAGATATATATACACCACATCATACCACTAATCGTTTGTTTATATTGTTTCCAGCTAGGCATAGACTAGCAAGCAGCTATTCATCGTTATTTCGATGCATAACAGACGATCATGCACGTATCCGCCCCAATCCACTAAAACACTTTACTGATGAGCTTACAGCTTATAAAAACCTTTAAATATCACACATTACAAAACAAAATTATGATATACATTTTATTTTCTATTTAGACAGACTCCAAGACAAAGCAAGAGTAAGCATGATAAACTTTCCTAATATTCTACTTATAAATTAATCAATATTTCAGGAATATCACTAAAATATGTGCTAATCCATAAATGCCTCTTTCAAATAGATTAGAGAAAAGCTAAAGCATGTAAATGTGCAATCAATAACATTTACTTGAAAAAAAATGAAAATTATCTATATCATTTACAATAACTCAAAAAAGAGATAAGACGATCACTATACTATTTTGCATTTTCATGTAACTCAAAAGACTTAATATAAGCATATAAATATTTTCTATTCATTATTAATATATTATTAATTTTATATTATTATTATTATATTATATTAATTTTGTTATTATTATAAGTTATAATTTATTTATTATATCTTTATATTCAAATTACTTTTAAAGTAAATTATTCCTCAAATTTTGTTTTATGAGGAGTTTATTGTATGTTGTTTTAAATTTATTATGATTTAAATTTTTTTTCTAAATGGTTTTTTTTTACTTTTATTTTTTTTGCAATGTATTTCAAAATTGTTCATTATTAATTATTTTCTGAATGTATTTTATTAGATTTTATTAATATTTATTATATATGATATATATGAATATCTATTATTATAATTTTGATTATATTATATTTATTGTATTATATTTATTATTTTTTCATCTAATGAATTATATATATATAATCTTTTTCTTAATATAACAAAATATTGTTTATCAGGGTAAGTATTAAATTCAAGAACTACATTTTTTACCTGAAATTTATTATCTGTGATTATTTATATTTATTTAATTAATTATTATTTATTATAACTGATTATAATTTTATTATTTAATTACTTTTTTAAGTTTCCAACAAATGTTATTACTACTCGTAGTTGTGATGTTTTGTAATGTAATATTTTCATTCATTAATCTAATTCTTTATGATAAATTATTTATGCTATTATTTGCATATATTATTATTAACATATTTATTACTTTATTTATATATATAAATATATTAATCATATTTATAAATATTCTAATTATCAATTTTATTTTCTTATTATTATTTTAATTATTTTCTAATATATAAAATATATAATATAATTATTAAATGTTGATATTATTTAATTTAAATAAATTATTTATATTTTAAATATTATATATAATTATAATTATTTACCCAGCAGAAATCAAACGCATAACGGCATATTACTCATATTTATATTTTGATAAATTAAATGATTATCTATTATTATATTTAATTATTATATTATATATTATTTATTATTTAATTTATATATTATTTCTACCATAATTTTTTATATATATATAGCTTATTATTATATATTTATCTATTTAATTAATTAGTATTTTCCATATATTATTTTCATCAATTTTCTTGTATATACATCAAATAGGTTCATGAGTATCTAATTATCATTATTTACGGGTCTCAACAAGTGACATCGTCACTGTGGTTTGCATTAGGAGACCCTATTCAATACTAGCGGGGAATAATTATTATTGTAGCGTGGCATAATGTTATATTGTCACGTACATTAAATGTGCTATAATGAAGTTGAAACTAAAGAACTATTGGACTGTGTATAATCAGAACATTTCTACAGTATTTATACTGTAGATACTTACGAGTAGAATAGGATATACGGTATAATCTAGCTTAAATAATTATATAAAGCATAGATCGAAATTATATTTATAATTGTGATGTTTAAGCTCGTAATCATTATACAATAGCTAAATAGCGTATTATATTATTAATGTCTGATATTGCCTTTATGTATTATTAGCTTATGATGTATATATTAAAGTATTTAGGTTTTAGTTTTAGTCTTCTTATATACTATCCCACTTAATTAGTATTATTATTAGATAAGAGATTTATAGATCTCGAACTCTCTGTTTACGCCTAGCAATTGTAAAGCAGTATTATAGCCCATGTATCCGATAATCGTGAGATTAAACTTATAATCTCTCATGTGATCTCTGAAGATTTGGAAGCGTATCTCCTGGTCGCTTCACCTGAAACCGCCTTAGTGCTCGTCTCTCAATTGCGAGAACGATCCAGTGTATTATCTAGATAGTGCTTTCTGAGCCCGCTTATATTACTTAAAAACATTATAAATGTTGAATCTATATATCGACGAATAACGAGTTAGAGAAAATTGTAACAACGTTGATATCTACCCAAAGTAGACTTTCAGAGCAGCGATATCACTAACGGACTAAGAGGATTTCAGTCATTACTTACGTTCTGAGAACAACAGCGCATATGCTGCTAAGCTTTAGACACGCAGTCTACTGCCCAGACATAATAGTTTGTCGCAGCAGGGGTTATACGTCTACGGTGTAATTTACATAACAAGAGCCAATGTTATATCTGTGTTAAAAATTCATTTATTTGAACTATGACGGTTTATGATAAATCGATTACTGCAATATAGTTCGAAACGAAATATCATAGAGTTGACTGAAATATGCCAATGCCCAGAGATATTGATACATTCTCTTAAGGATGAGACAACTCATAACAATTGCTATATATTTACGACACTCCGCCAGAACTTTTTACCTTATCAATCTCTCCGCCACGCAGATTTACTTCTAGTCATTCATATCATCATTCTACTTACACACAGAGTTCTATGTAGCCACTACCCGGAGCTATTGATTAATCACACACAACACAATAAAATACCACACAACAGTCGCAACTCACACACTACACACGTACACACTACCACTATAATCAGAGCAGTTAGTATCCCACCACGACACACACACACAATGTTACCATTCACTACTTCCACACACAAAAATATACTACTTCCACTCAATTACTTACAACAATACAGATTTACTTACCAGCTCGGCCGAACACACAGCACAGCTCTTCATGTTCTCAGCACAGGACACAGATTACTAGCAACAACAAACAGCTTAGGTATATTTACACAATACACCAGGAATTTCATAACACTATAAAACGCAGAACAATTCCAATTGCAACACGAGTCCTCAAGAAATCGACCTCATACCTCCGCCGCACGACCAACCCGCACACGCGATTTGAGCCACACACACCACACCACAACATTCATGTGCCACATATAGCGCACTATCCGCCCCTAAATACCCACTATTCATGTACACTCACAAATTCACTACCAATGCCACGCTACGATATGTGACACACACTTCCATCACACCCATAACTCTTACATTACGCAATAGACGAGCTTCATTTACCACTACACTACACTATTCACACACATCACCACACTATGTCACTCTCATAACGACAATCACTATGAATCATCTCTGCACAAACTGGACAGCACATAGACAACGATAGTTCCCAGAGACACATATATTGTACATAACACTACACCTATGACCACTGTAAACAAAGCCATCATTTGTTACACGGCTTTAATGCACAATACGTAAATCCAATAGCTCGTTGACACAACACCAACACCTATTTAGCAGTTCATTAATCACACACCTCCCACCTACTCGGGCTGTGAATACCACCCTCTCAATCACTCAGATTTCACACTACCGCTTAGACATATAAAGCTCAAAACAAGGACGCATTCATGCACCCTTCTCCTCCCCTACAACCACACTGCACAGATTTTTACTCCCCAAACATATACTATAACTCGTCCTTCAAAACCCATAGGAAAAATGTAGCGGTTGAATAACCCTATAACACTACTATAGCCAATAGACAGCTACACATTGCTCTTTGAATATACACTTTGCGCGCAGTGTTTGCAATTTTCGTACGTCAAGGACTAAATAATTCTAAATCGAATGAAATGAAGCTACCTATGATTTGTTAATAGGCTCCTAAGTAGATAGTGGCAAATCCTTTCCACTCTATTTTTATGCACTTTTTAAAACCTCCAAGTACATAACAGAACATCTAGACATGAATTCCGTCTTCTACTATAAGATGTGAATAAAACCACATGACTTCTCGGCACTCCACTCCAGCACCATAGATCCACGGACACCTGCCCTCCATGTCGTACCACAGTACCGCGGAACGATAAATTATGAATTCTAAGCAATACCGTATACTAGAAAGAAGATTCTTTACATTTTACTTATTGATATCATTTTTTATCTAAAACTTTTAAAAAGCATTTGCATATGACACGATGATTACCTATACTTGTAACTATTATAAAATCACGATATTTTTAGTGATTTTAATGCTTTTCTTTCTACGTTTTACTGAATACTTTAAATTATT
The DNA here is from genome assembly GCA_015478945.1 of Trachelipus rathkii. Taxonomy (NCBI): domain Eukaryota; kingdom Metazoa; phylum Arthropoda; class Malacostraca; order Isopoda; family Trachelipodidae; genus Trachelipus; species Trachelipus rathkii. The sequence continues at coordinate 45,017 of JABUQX010032742.1, forward strand.
AATTTTAAAAAATTGTTCATAAAATATAAATCAGATATCAATAAAAGTTAACTGAGCAAGGCAGCTACTAAAAGAATATGTATAAGATTACATTTAGAAAGTAACTTGTTTCCTTAAAAGGCCAGTGAGAAGGGATCATATATTGATATTTATACTTATTATGATACAAACTATATATAACTCAAGTACCATTTAACTAAACTAATATCTTAATATATAATACATTATATTATACAAATAAAATAATTAATATATTTAATTAATATGATAATATATACTGTACATATAACAGATCATATTAAATATGTTAATAAATGTTGAATATATAGAAATTAATATATATATATAAGTTATACAATATATTATTATATATAATATTATATATTAAGTATATTTAATAATATATTAGATATAGTTAAAAAAAAATATATCGATATATCGAAATATTCGATATTTTTGGCTCGAATATAGCGATGATTATTGGGGCGATATTTCTTAGGCACATTATATACGATTTTCGAATAATATTTTCTATATACAAAAGCCGATATTCTTTCAAAAAAATAAAAACTTTTTAAAGCAGAAAAAATTAAAATTTACTATAATCCCACTCTCTCCCGAACAAGCACCTGGAACGCCTGAATTGATAAGTCGTTCTAATATGTGCTCCCCCCATTTATCGTTTTTTCGTTCGTCATCGCCTAATTGTGTTCGATGTATAAGATAACGCAAAATTGGGGTTGTTTAGGATATTTGGTTCATTGTTCGGGAACCTAATAATAGGGATTAATCGAGCATGGCACGTCACCACATTAGTCAAATTGTTCTTCAATGAGTATTCGCTGAATCCTAGTTTAGTATTAATTCAGGTGAATCAAGTGGATATTGCGACCCAATAAATTTTGGTAATACGATAGTTTAAAATGATGCATTCTGCTCTATGTTTTGTTAGCATGAAAATTTCTTACTGTAATGCGACGTCAAGTCTCGTCCAGAACGAAGTTCGAGACCTCATATAGCATATTACTTAAAACGGTATTGTTTGCCTTTCAAATAGAAAGATAGATTGATCTTCGAGCATCAATCTGTTGGTCTTTTAGTTGTACATTATAGATCAGTGCGTCTCCAAAATGGTGTACGAACCCAAGGGCTCCGTAAAAGTGTTTGATTACTGGTGTACGCAAAAAAAATATAAAATAAATAATAATAATTTGTTTTTTGACTATTGATTATATATATAGTTATATTAATATTAATTAGGGTATTATTATATATATATATATCATGTTATATAGATAAATTTATACTTATAATATATTATATATATACTTATATAGTATATATCATATTTTATATAAACTATATTATAATATATATATTTATAATACAAGGATATAATATATATATTATAGGCTATATATTCGTCTATAAGGAATACAACTTATAATTATTTTTGTCTAGGGTGTACGCGACCAAATTAATGAGTCCTTGAAACATCGCTGCATTAGATGATAAGTATTGGCTTTGTAATAATATATTAATATAATTAGTTAATATATATTTATATATGTTATTATGTTATATTATGTATATATTATATATATACTTCAGCTAATATATATAATTAATTATATATAATATAATCATATATCTACTATAAAAATTAAGCCTGTATAGTAAATATAATTATAATATAATATATTTATATATATTAACAGATTAATAATATAAAATAATATAAATATAAGATATATATATATAATTATCAAATATAATATTATAATAAAGATAATCTTATCTTTATTAACTTGTTCACTTAACTCCGGCTATTGTATATAACTAGTACTAATTAGTAATATGTATATATATAATTAAAGGGTAAAAAACTTGAGTCATTAAATAAAAGGAAAGAATTAATTAGTAAACAATATGCTATTTATTTAATTATTTTCCTTTTTTCCTGAAAATATATTTATTCAATTATATTTTATTTATTTCTGAGACTGTGAAAGACTTTGCAGTCACTCCTCGATGACGCAGCATCTGATCCTGATTTCATCGTGGTAGCTCTCTGTGAGTGGTGTATCCGTGTCTAGTGCTCTGTCACAAGATTGATATCATTGCAACGAAATCTTTTATATACGGCATCAGGTCTTACTGTTGAGATATGGTTTTTATCAGAATCAACATAGCCGATCCCATACTATAAGTTTAAACCTTTTACTAGCGATCAACGTATTACGTATTTATTCGATTTTACTATATACGCTAACTTAAGTCGTAAATTAACGATTTATAATAACTATTACCAAATAGTTAGTATTTTTTGGTGGTGTACATACACTACAAGTCTTTATATGATAATTGTTCGGACATATCAGTTATATTATAAAATTAATAGATTTTCTTAAGATCCAGACTTCAGAGTCGTCCAAGTATCGTTGATACAATCCCAATTTTAACTTAACTTCTCTGTTAATCCACTACTTATGGTAGTAATTTGACTTGATCGAAATATGAAATAAGAATCATTTGGATCTCTAGCTTCATTAATAGGATTGATATAAGTATAGTTTCATTTTGTTATACGAAAAAGACTTTTCTGATATTGTTTTGATATTTGATTGTGCTTCTCAGTTGATAGCGATGGTTTCTGTACTCAATTGTTTTCATCTATCTCTCGCCTCTCAATACGATACAAATCACACAGTTCTGCTAGAAGTCTCAAATTAACGGTATTCATAGCACAAACTTTCAGTCTTCAACCTCCTTTGGAGTGGCAAATTGAAAGTTCATAGACGGAAGAGTGAAGATACATCTTTTTCACTATTCTCTACCACTTTTATCTTGCTTGATAACATACGTCTGATTTACATATTTGATAATTAAGCTCTCTCTGGCTCTCCTCGTCTCTTCTCGTCGTTCTTCCCACTACTTCTCTTATAGATACTTGCTCAAAAATATAGTAAAAAACTCACGATAATACCGAAGAAATACGAGTTAAAAACCTATTTATTGAACTGTGTAATAAGGCATGAAGTATTATATAAATCAGTGTAGAACGAATGCAAATTGATTAATATATTTTATAAGTGTTACTTTACTAATAAGAATAAAAATTAAGTCGATAGAGGAGGTATACATATCTATTATTATAAAATATATACGACTATATATAAATATATATTATAGTTTATATTGTGACGCAGAAGTACTTTAACGGTCAACGGAAACGGAAGAGAATCGGAGTAGAATTTTAGTAATATAGTATATGATATGATATATATATATATATTATATATATATACAGCTATAACTTTAATTATAATTAACTATTTATATATATTTCAGAAATGTTCAATATACTTAAAATATTATTATACTTATATTTACTATATGTTAATTGCAAGTTAAATTTTATTAGTATATAATATGATATAGTTAATAGTTTAGGTTAGTATTTAAACTCCGTATATAACTGTAAAATTAGTACTAACAACATGGGTCAATTGTTCTTATGTTAAGCGCAAAATAATCTGGTTCAATATACATCTGTTTGCCGTTGTTAAAATAAAAAGATCGTTCATCCATAACTTTTATTCTCATTTATTTTTTGCTTTAATATTGTTAGTATTTTAATTCATATTTTAACTAATTGTATCAAATTCTACCTCAATCAATAAGATGTATCATTCTCTCGTAGCTATTTCTTTTTTCTTTGTTGGTCGTTGTATTTGAACTATGCACGCTGTATAATTATTGCTCATTAAGATTATTAATGTGATTATTTTTAGATATTTATAATGATTCTAATATATGTAGATTACTATATTATATTAATTCACTATGCTTATATTAATATATATTAATAATCAATTATTATTCATGGTACTATATAACTTATGCTTATAACTTATTAGCTGTGCTCTATGGTATATTTAAAACATATATTCTTATGACTATTTTACCTATGTTTTATATATATCAAATATACTAGTCTAAATTTACCAATATTAGACTTCATTTATACATATAATATATACTCTATATATATATATATACTTATTATATAATATCTATTTAAATAATATAATATAACTAATATAACTAATATATTACTAGTAATAAATTGTGTTATGATCATCATAACCCTTAAC
>JABUQX010032743.1:0-48320 GCA_015478945.1 Trachelipus rathkii
TACTTACATAATGTATACCTACTTATCGATACGTGATCTATACGGTACAAGTATTGTTAAATGCTCATTAGGTAAGGCGTGTGTACATTCGTTAACAACTATATAAATATCCTGACGTATATACATATCAATTAAATATTAATACCTGACATAACTCAAGTACTATTGACTACATCCTAATATATACCTCGGCCGTACCATACATATACCAGGGCGCCATCTAATTAATCTACCGCTAGCCAGCTCATATATATATATATCACTATCCTGGGTTATATTATATATCCTAGACTCGTGAGCTATGAGTGAGCATAGACGGGGCTAAGGATTTCATATATCTAGTATATACCTACCACGGGTACATATAATAACTATCAGGTGATTGTTCAATTAATATATAATATAAGAGTAGATTATAATATATTATATATTATATGATATTATATATATTAATAATATATAAGTATACTATATATTAATTATATATTAATTATAATATTTTATAATATATAATTAATATATATTAATATAATATATTATTTTTATATATTAATAATATATTATATATTATATAGATATATAATAAATAGAAAAGATATATGTGTATTATGATTCAATAAGTGGGGTTGTATCACTTCACGGGTGATGATACTACGGGATACGATATATATACTAAGAGGTACCAGGGCCTATACGATATGTAACTAAAATGAGGTATAAAACTACATTCGGTGGACGCTTTAGTGAGAAGTCAGGTAGACGGCTCACAATGAAGGATGTAATAATATATACCGGTAGTGAGTTCTTATGGGTAACACCTAACCTTCCGAGGTGACCTCACTAGTATAACTAACTTACGGTTACTAGGTGAGGCTAACACTGTGAGAGTAGGTAGAAATTAATTCGGACATTTTATTAGTTATTCAAAGATTATTTGGTGCAATAAACGCAACAGCTTATTTGTATATTTGTAATGGTCTAATGTGTTTGAACCTTATCCCTTGAGATGTACTCTCACAATAGAGTATTACACCTTATCTCATGACCAATACGTATATTAAGCTATAAAAGTGAATATAACCCTCAAAACATATTTTTATACTCACCATTATCTAGGTGATAGGAAAGCTTAGTGAATTATCTCAAAAGATGTAGTGAGCGTGCTTGGACACCTTAACCTCCTAGATCTGAGCCTCCTGTCTAAATATTACGTGAGTCAGGGCAACATTGAGTGATAATTTTAATCGACATTATTGATAGTAATCAAAGATAATTTATTATGCATAAACACAACATTATTAGTATATTTTAATAGAGAATAATATAGATTATGTAAATATCGTACCTTCACTATAACTTAGGGTTATAGGTATGAATTTTTTATATTATAATTATCCTCCTTAACATTATGGTAAATGAGAATAATATAAGAAATTTTATTTCTCACATAGATGTTTGGAATTATATAAGTAATAAAAATTTACATCTTTGTGATTATTATTAATATATTATTATATATATATATAATATATAGTATATTAAATATATTAATTATATATATGATGTATATATAATTTATTATATTATAATAATATTTAATATAATAATATATATATATTATATATATATATATTATATTAAATTATATATATATATATAATTATATTAATAATATATATATATTAATATATATATATAATATATATATATATATATATATATATATTATTATTTAATATATAATTTAATATATATATAATACTCAGCTGTGAATCTTTACTTATAATAAGTACTTTATTTAATGTGTTGGATGCCCAATTTATAATAACATTAAGTATCTTTTTATTATTTTAAAACAGTAGAATAACATAGAAAAATCATATATTAGTATATATAACATTTTAAAGTATTATACACAAAGTTAACCTTAAGTAAACAGTGAGTCCTATATATCTGTTTATTAAAAGAAATTTTTTATAATAAATATTTTATGAGTTTACCTAATTTATTACTCACCTCTTGCTACAAAACTTACTAGAACATATGTTATAGTACTATTTAGCTATTACTATTAATGTATATATAATATATATATATATCTATATATATAATATAATTAAATATATATATATATTATTTATATAATATATATATAATATATTATATATGAATATATATATTATAATATATTATAATATATATATATATATATATATATAATATTATATAATATATTAAAATATATATTATAATATTATATAATATATATTAATATATATCTTAATATTACAGCAATACTCAGGCTTTAAGCGGGGTAGAATCATAACAGGTAAAGCTCATACGTTATATATACTCCTCTAGATATAATAATAAATAATCATAATAGTAATAGTTATTTGTACTATAATTATAAATATAAATAATATTCAAATTATATTATTTATTACTTAATTAATTATAATAACAATAACATAATTATGAATTTATATAATATAAATGGGTATACAAGAACGCTAAAATTTTACATATTAACGACATTTTAATTATATATCTTGGCGAACTTATTAATTTCCGTATAAGGAATTATCATTAGTGAGACTGGAAGGAATATATTGATATATCGATTTGTGAGTTAGTCACTTAATTGTGATACCTCAATTAATTTTAATATTATATAATTATGCTTTTCTACTAAAAAATAACTGTTGTTATCATGGCAAGTAAAAGAAAACCTTATTTTCTTTATATTTTGTCTATATTTAAGATAATGGATTTTTCCACTAATAATAGCCTCCTACTATTATCTGATATACACGACATTTCTCCATATGAACAACCAATTTACAATAATAAAATTCAAGAGATATAGAAGTAATTCGTATTCAATACGTTCGCAGAATCTTTATTGAAAACATGGCTTTCTATAATAACGCACAAACTCTTAACTCAGTATAAAAGTTTTAGAGTTTCCTTTGAGCGAGAAACGATGAATAAAATGTATTAATAATTGCAAAAGACAAGTAGGAAGAAAATTCTTAGTATGATATCATTATATTAACTCTATATTTTATTTATTTTATTTGAGTTTATTTTATTTATAATTTACTTTATATGGAGATATAAATTTTGTAATTATTAAAAATTACTATATATATGAGCGAAGTAAGTAATTGTCTATAGAGACTTGTACCTATTCCCTATTCTGGATGGATATGGATGAATATGATAAAATTATATACAGCTTTTATAATATTATAATAATATATATATATAATATATATATATTTAATATATATGATATATATATTATATATTATATTATAATATATATATATATTATATATATATATTATTATAATGATATATATTAATATATATTATATATTAATATACTATATATATATATATATATATATATATTATATATATATATATATAATATATTAATATATATCTATATATATATATACTATATTACAGGTACCCCGTAGTCAGCAGTGAGAATTTTTTATTGCGGGGGAGCGCATGAGAGCTTACGCAAGATTTAAATGAGAGTAAATAGAAATGATATAGGAGGTAGTTAAGTAAGATTATATATATTAATAATTAATAATATATATTTACTAATATATTTGAATATATAAACTCACTGGAGTAGATATTTGCCAAAGGTTAGTGAATAGAACGAGAAAGGATATAATATAAATAAGTCTACTGAATAATATTATGTGAGTAGGTAGATATTATATATACTAATAATGTACGGGTAGTACATATAATACTGAGACTAATATAGTTCTCTAGATGTCAGTGATTGAAAACATGGATACATTCCGTCATCCTCGCAATTGACCCGCATTTCTATACAGGAACATCCGACAGCGTATAATATACTATCCGCATTGATCGCATCCCCCGGTAGCGCTTTACATCTACCGCATCCACATACCTCGAACATGTCTAGGTTTACGCTTTTTTGCGAAATATGAAAGAGCACGCTCTGCGGACATGTTTCGTTAGCTCATATTTTATTATTACTGTCAGCACAATATATAAAGTAAATATTCCGGAACACTTACTATATTTCTTGTTATTGGCACATCTTTAAATATATGTTTTGATTTTGAATTTCTGTATGTATAGATGTAATATAACTTGTTGTCCAATAATATAATATTATGAACAATTAGCAACGTGTATTATATTATTTGTGTAATATCTGTATTATGAATTTTGAAAACATATTCTAATAAATGAATATATTATATAAATATACATATATATGACATAATTAGAAAGGAATATAATTTACAAGAAGATAGATAATAATAGAAATATTCCTCAGAAACTCATCTTATTCTAAGTCTTTAAAAGGTAATAAATATATATAATATTATAAATTTATATATATTATTAATTAATTATTAAATTATTGAATTTGTGATACGTGAAAAGAGAGATGAGCTGAGAGAGTGTAGAGGAGAGTGTGAAAGGAGAGGTGATTAAGAGAGCTAGCTAAATGGAACTGAATGGAAATGAATTTAAATTTGAAAGCATATGAAGAAGAATTATATAGAATTGGGCAGGAACTTTGTATAGAGAAAGCGGAAGAAGTAGCAGAATAGGAGTAGGATATCAAATGAACAACAATACTTTGAGACAACGCATGAATTAGTGATCAATGCCAAAGGGATACACCGAGGAAAAAACGACAGGAGTGGATAGTAGTACGTTGAGCTGAGTTTGATTGAAAATGTGAGAAAAGATTGCAGATCGGTAAAGATATTGGAAGGGGAGAGTTAGGATGGAGGTAAGGAGAAAATGTGGAGAGTAGAAGTAGGGGACGCACAGTGGGAAAGTGGGACAAAGGACGAGAGCGAATGAAGAGGCGTTAAGGAAGATTCAGGTGGGATAACTCTGAATTAGGCGTTGACAAAACCTACAATGGTTGATGTGGAGTGGGTAATTAAAGTATATTAATAGAAACGGGGTTGCTGAGCATGTAGGGAAGAGGAAGGGGGCGGAAAAGACCTTTGAAGCTGAGATTTTCGTAGATCAGCGTGTTATGGCTGAGAGTTAGAGCTGCGGAGAGGTTGTGTGGATATGAGTCTTTGGTCATAGAGGTAGTTCGCACGTTATATAAGTAGTAAGGGGACGTAGAGAAATCTCGAGTACATCTATTAAGAGGAACTTCTTTTATTCTAATCCAGGTGGATTCACACTCGGCGAGGGTTATATATGTAATACGTACAGAGGAGATTTGAGAGAGAAATTTAAGATCAATACAATAGAGCCAAGATTTGGGATGAATATGAGCAGTAATCGGGTACATGAGGCTTTGAAGTTTAGAGGTGAAAGTATTCTACGACAATATTATAATGTTTGCATTTAAGTAATTACTGTTAATCCAGGAAGAAAGGGGTACTCACGACATGAAGATTAGACATAATAATGGTCCTCTATCATTAGAGCTTGATGACTAAAGCTTTGATTTTCTGGATCGAGGTTCAGTTCTTGCTGTGGAGAGTTCTGGAGGGGATTATGAAGTTGGAGGCAGATTGATAAAGGTAGTATAGAGAGTACATAACGCTCGAAATAGTATAAAGTAAGAGTTAAAGAATAGGCATAAAAACGAGGAATGGATGGTTGAGTTAACAACTACAACGAGTAAGAGCTAAGTGCAGGGGTAGTGTGCTGTACCGATACCCGTTTTATAGCGTATTGATTGGAGTACAACTCGAGATACATGGAAGAAGGTTTTAAAACAAAGAGAGTTTAGTAGGAGGAGAAATAGTGAGGGCAGGATCCCATGTCATAGGTATATTAATATAAGGTGCAAGATAAGATTTGGCGATGTTATGGAGATGGTAAATCGTGGTAGATTGCTGAGAAAGGATTGAAAGCAAATGGTTGTTCTCGTGTATTTTGGCAGAGAAATATAGTTGAGAGTATGAAGATCAGGAGGTTCGAATATGAAAAAAAGTGTGAGAAAACTTAAAAAAATTAAATGGTAGTTAAGGCAGGGAGGGGAGTGAGGAAGACCCCAAATACGACAGCTTGTTAGGAAGTTATTAAAAAATTGTGGATAGAGGTATATTAATAAATTATTTAAGGAAGCACAATTAGAAGAGAGGTTATGGGTGCAATAGAATAATATAGTAGGTATTTTGAGATAGCAAGATATGGCAGGACTGTACGAGTCATTATACCTTTTACCATACCTGTATAAGATAAAATAAGATGTAAAAAATTAAGAGGTGAAGAGAGAAGATTAGTATATAGGGATGTGTTGACGCCGTAATAAACTGTGTGTATGGGGCGAAGACACTATATTAGAAGAGGTTGGCATAGATATATGACAGGGTTATGAGAGGAAAGAGAAAGAATTCAGACAGAGGAAGATATAGATGTGTTGAAGGACAGTTAATTTGTGTATTAAGGACAAAACGAAATGGTAGTGAGAAACTGAGACAGTGATTGGGAGAGCGTTGTGGTGTGAATTACCCATGATTGAATAAAAGTGACGTTCAGCCCAAAACTGAGATGGTGGGTGAACACGCTGAACCGAGGTATGCCAGAGTGAGAGAGAGTCGCAGCTAAAGTGTAGGTGGAGGTGGAAACAACGGTAGGGCTATGATGAGACCTGAGGAGACAGTTACCATGCGGAAGAGGTGGAGTACGACACATAGTAAGGATTCGATATGAGGAAACAACCCAGAGTGACTTTCTGCATATTTGAGTATGAAAGCTAGATGCTGGATAGGGATATACGAGTGATAAGAGATTAAGTAATATAATGGTGAAATAGTCGAGAGGTATTGGTTCTACCTACTGACATATAGTTATTATGTATATAATTTAATATACTCACGTTAATAAGCTTACATTAGTACATAGAGGGAGAATGTACAAGATAATATATATATACAATATATATATAATATATATAATATAATTTAAATATATTTATATATATATATATATATATATAATAAGATAATATATAATATATATATATATGAATTAATATATATATATTAAATATATTATTATATATATATATTAAATATAAATATTTAATATTTAAGATATATATATATAATATATATTATATAATTATATATATATAATTATCTTAATATATATAATTACTATTATTAATTATATATATTATAATATTAATATATATAATATATTATATATTATATATATATAATATTTATAAATATTAAATATAAATTAATATAAATTATATATTATAATTATAATAATAAATTATATATTAAAATTTTATTCAAAACTTTTACAAACGTAGTAAACATACCACTGTCGAATTATATATCACCACTGTCATTAAACTCAGAGACATTATTAGTAATAATACCGCATTACTCAATACTATTACTATTATTTAAAGGAATCCAGCATCCATACGATGCTGGGATCTTTAGGCACTTGCGGATTCTCTCACAGAGCAATGGCCACTGTGCCATCACTCCTTAGTTTAAAGTGCACTTAGATAGGTACTCACTTGAAACACAGTCAAATGTGTTTATGGAGACATGCGCGTCGCGGATCACTGAATTCATAATTATTTTAATATTAACAGTATGATAATAATTATTTTTATTATATTAATATATATTATGGGTCCTTCAAGATCACGGACAGCCACAGGTATTATTTCAAAGGTACCTTATAGTTTCATAGAGTTTAAATTAATAAAGTTAATGGAATTAAGAGTTCATTAACGAATTAGTAAATATATATGATTAAATTAAAAAATATATGAGTCAAATATTCCATTGAACAGATAACGTACTATTCATTATATTCATCTTCACTTACTGTCTGTAAATTTAATTCAGTTGCCATATTTTCAATAAACCAACTCTTTCTATTCAAGACTCTGTTTCTTCCATTTCTAGGTACGGGGCTACCACGTAGCTCCGCTTCTCAATCTGCACATTAGAGCGTAAATTTGACTCATATACGAACACTGGCCTTGTGTAAAGCTATGAGATACGTTCTTTAATTCATCTTATCAAGTTAGCTAAAAGTAATCATCCCTCAAGGAACAGCATACATTTTGTGAGTAAATATGGAAATGTCAATAACAAGTATTATACTCTAGCTAGTTATTATAGACTTCAGATGAATACTCACAAACTGATCCATATATTTAATATGATTATACATATATATTTCATTATTAATATTGATGTATTTATCGGTTTATAAGTGGATTTATTTCACTTATATTAGTACACTTGAGACTAATAATAACACTACACTCATTAAGTTAGTATTTTAATAAGGTCAAAGATATATAATAATAAATGATAGCTAATATACGATTTATTGATATGTTCTTAAAGCTATTGTGAGTAGATTATATTTCATGACAATATAGAATTACCATACAGTTATATTATATAAAGTTCAATTAACATTTCCTTGCTTTTGACTGAGTGTGAAACTTATCAAATTCGTTCTCGATCGATGAAGTAGCGAATCTCCAATCGTTGATTGCCATCCGTGACGATGATTTGATTGGTAACACGACAAGAGGCGACATAGCGCTGTATATGCCGACTCTTCCACCCTAGCAACACTAAAATTTCGTAAATACGAAAATTTTTCAGACATGCCTAATGTCTGGACAAGGTCTCTCTGGCTCTTACTGTTTGCCGAACATTTGTAGGATTAACAGGCTAATAGATTTCTGCTATAGAGATATTCAGTGAGAAGAGTAAGCAATGTTACGGTGAAGAGCATTCCGTCATTGGCGCACCACTTGACGCCAATAGCACAGATATGCCGAGAAGTTTTTGGTTTTCATATTTTCTACGGAGCAGTTCCGGTCTTTACTCGCGCCCAAGAATGACCCACTCTCTTCTTTTCTTGTGAGTACCTACTCCAGTGGGAAAGTTGTACAGCCGCTTTGGAATAAAAGTGGGTCGACCAAATTTGCCGAAGCAGTTAACCAAGGGTCTTTTGGACTGCCAGCTTCTGGTTTTTGCCATGTCCTACTCGGGTGAAGCTCATTGTATGAATCGTTGGTAGTGCTGGTGAAACAAAAAGGTAAACTTCACCAATTGATGATCACATTCCACAACCATATAACCGTTCATATATTATATTACTGATTGTGATGTATTGTCAGTAGGCTTTTGGATAGCCATTGTCGTCTCAGGAGATATGGTATTATTAGTGATTCTTTCCAAATCTCTTGGTAGACAACTGGCAAATCTATACGAAGCATAGTATGTGCCCCCATCAAAGTGTCGTTCAAGGTTGTCAAAACGATCTGAAATTCTGCAATTTGGAAAAGGGGGGGTAGATGAAAATAGTGCCCGAGGCATAATTGCAACGTACTTAGCCATATTTAAATGAGGTGTCTACAACATAAAAGAGGAACCTGAAAATAAAAAGAAAACACGTGAAGAAGATATCTACTCGCTGGCACGGATCGTCAACCCTTAACCTTCGTGAGCGAAAAGGTTTCAAAACGAATCTGAAAAGATTGACCAAAAGGAAACACTAAATTTATGCACGAGGGCGATAATTGCAACGTACTAACCATATTCAAATTGAGGTGGTCACAAGCAATACAAGATGGAAATGATGAAATAAAAATGAAGAGACACGTGAAGAAGATACTCCTACTCGCTGCACGGATTTGTCAACCACCCTAGACTCTTCAGTGAGCGGTCTCTACCAGTGAAGAGGACTACTTCGGTTTTTGAAAAAAAATTGCTATTCAGCCAAGAATCGTTTTGTGAGTAGAACATGGCAGTTTTTAGAATACCTGAAATAGAGGATGGAAAGGCTAGAGATAAAATATAGGTATGAGTATTTTTAATAATGGCTAGCTCATAAGTGTAGCATTGTACTGAGTTATTGTAAAATATCCTGAACTGTGAAATGATAGTGGTTTAATGCGAGAGAAATCGGTCAGTCAACGAAAAAATCAGATCATCATAAACGGAATAAAAACTGAGGGCGGTAATATGATTCGGGATCCTGATGTAGGCACATTACAAGATGTTTCTGGAACTTCGTAGTTCTTGGAGCAGCCCCGGTCGGTCCCTAGCTGTCGCATACATTTTATAAGCTTGTGTGAATATGGTTTTAAACTTTGTGGCTGCATTCATTTTGTCTATTTTTCGAGAAGTTGAATAATGTCTTTCAATAAGTATATTGTACTGACAATGTCCAAATGGACACACTGTAACTGTTTTGACAAGGTGTAGGTTATGCCAAGAAATTTAACTTTAAAATTTATAAGTTATTAAAAAATTTAAATTACTGATTGAATTTAACAACGAAATAGCAGATTCTGTGATAATTCACCAGGACCATTCTTTTATTTCTTCATGAAACTGCAAGTATTGGCTCACGAAGACTCTTTAAAAATGATAAACCGCTTCATGAACACCGTTCACATCCTGAAAATAACGGACAACTACCACAGATCTCCATCCAAAAAATCTTGGCGCCTGGGATTTGGAAGAGACTCTCTTACCATCTGTCTCGCACATCTTTTTTGATCCTCTTGTTGAAAGCATACTAGAACAATTTTTTATTTTTACATTCCAGAAGTTTTGCTGCGCTTCGGACTACGATAGAAACAAAGTGCATAATTTCAACGAGATGAATCCTAAGCACCGTTCTCGTAAGTGCACTAGAATTTTCGAAGAGCTCTGTAGAGACAATAAAGATTATAATAACAATAGTGCTAACGAGTCGGTGTTATATGTGAGATCTTAGAATACCTCATGGGTCAATCCGATACGATATTGCATAACTCAACTCAGGAAATTCAGCCTCTCATTTGTGAAACTTAAAGCTTCCATACTTATATGTCGCTGTGGTTTGCCTCAGGTTATATAATTTTCGAGTTTTACATACCAAGATAGCCGCGTATTCTTCCAAAGATTATCATTATGTCAAAAATGCTAAGTTTTCCCAATTACTAAAACCCGGAACAAATGATAAAAAATGCTCTCTTAAAGTAAAAGGAGTATCACCTCAATCACCACCAATCGCGTACCTACACAAAGTTGAAAACTGTTCTGTTTTGGGAAATATCCGTTGTTTCATCAGCTAATGATAAAAAAATTTGTTTTAAATTAACTTCCTTCCCAGCTGATTCTTCCTTATCGTATCACAATCCTAGCATGTATGTTCTGACTAAATGACTGGTAATTATGATTTTCATTCCTCGTAAATCGGAGTCGGGACTCGTATACACACAAGAATGGTTTGGAAAAAATTATAGATACGCAAGTAAAGTGAAGCTTTTCTTTCAAACACCTATGTCGACTCATAATACTCATTTTTGTTTGAAACCATAAGGCTTCTAAATTTATTTCGAGTTCATTTTTTGCAGCTGGAGTCTCCCGATGAACCTCAATTATGGGTGTGGCCGAAGAGCTGGGGGCACCTCTGAATTCTTAATGCAGACCTTGCTCGGCTACATAAACGGTATAGCTTCTCAATTATAGTAACAATGTTTTTATGGCTCGTATTTTCACGATCGGTCTACGGAGTTTTTTTCCTTAGGTTGCAATTGATAATCACGAAGTTAATTGTTAATGGTCTTAATTAATTAATTATCGATTTTTTTCTGCCCATAAGAAGTTAGCCACCACTCCAATCTTATTAACTATATATATATATGAGGATATCGATAGTTGTATAGGTTAAGCCACATGATTATTTTTATTTATAATTCGGCAATATATAAACGGTAATAAATTATAGTAACCAAATAATTAATCATATAAAATATTTAAGGTTATTTACTAATTATAATAATATAATGATAATGAACTATTTATTAAAAAATAATATCAAGATGAGGGTGCTAAGAAATCAGGCTTTAAAAAAAATGGACTAAGTACATTTATGAGATAATATAAATGAATATACTTATATATATATTATATTTTAGTATATTTTTAAATAGTATGACATTGTTATAACTAGATATTATTGTATATTTATACAAAGCATACTTTGTTAAGTTGTCTCTCTGCACGTGAACTATAAATTTCACAGTCGTTAGTAATATTTTAAGGGGTGGGCTTGCAGGCCCGCCTCAGCCCCCCCCCTGGCTTCGCCCCCTGTATATATATATTATAATTAATATATTAATTAATTATTATATTATATAATATAATAATATATATAATATAATATAATTATATTAATATTATATTATATATATTATATATATATTTATATAATTAAATTATTTAATATATAATTTTTCAATTAATAAAGGATAACCTTTATTCAAGATATAATAACCATATATAAAGAAAGAATATTCCAAGTATATATGATAATGTTATTTTATTGTCTTACAGTAACACACGGTTCTGTGTATATTTTAACATATATTTAATATATATATATGTAATATAATATCTATATAATATAGGTATACATAAATATTCTATGTATTCGTAGTATTTTACTATATTAGTAGTACTATCATATACATATGTATATTAGTGAGGTTATATTGTATAGGACTTCTAGTAATGGAGTGTATGAACTACTAGTAAATCATATTATTCTCAGTGAGTAGCCTGTGTCTAAGAAGAGGACTCTCCATCTCGATATTTCTAAAATACCACCTCGGTTTGATATATGAATAGTCTGAACAGCTCTTCAAAGTTGTGGTTATCATTCAGCTAATAAATTTCTACCTTCGTTAACTGAGGCACTAGGCGTGTTCTTTTATATAAATATATGAATATTGAATTCATTTCTTATCAGATTGAAAAAGTAGTATTGTATTTATATATAAAGAGTTTCTAATAAGAATATCTTATTCGGATTCCAATTCCGATTCGATTCAAGCTTCAAAAGCAAACTGATTTATAACTATTCATTATTTTTCGTTTTTCGTGAGACGTTAAATTATGACAGAGGGTCGCCTGTTTCTCTTAGACACTGGAAAAAAGTACAGTATATATATCCCTTTTATTCCATAGAAATAGGAGATACTTATATTATAATTTATTCTGAACATAATATTATATAAATTTATATAATATTATATATATACTAGTAATGATATTAATTATTAAATATATTTACATTTTTATTTGGATTAATATAATTATAGCTACTTATATTATATTATACCCTATTGGTACCAATAGGGACCGCACAGAACCCGTGTTTTACTGTGTAAAGACTTAAAGGCATAGTTTGACTTTATTATATAAAAAAAATTTTATGTCATTTTTTATTGGTAATGTGATATCATCAGATGCTGAGGTTACTTCATATTATTTGGGATTACTTACATGTATTATATCGCAGTATATCACTTATATACCTATTTAATGATCGACTAATACTGTGACTTTAGTATTGTACCATAGTACTATACTTAGTAACTTTATTTCGGCCTGAGTTTAGTATAGGTGTGAATAAATATATTTTTCATCGCAAGGGGAGTAGCTAGGGGGGGAGGCTGAGGGCAGAGCATAGACAACCTCTCCCGAGATTTTTGACTAGTGTTAAAATTTTATCAGAGCAGCACAAAGAAACTACAAATATAATATAAGGAGATATATACATACAACTTTATTATATAATTTCATATAGGGGTAATTAATAAAACACCGGGGAGGTAACTATATATCTAATACCTCGATCCTTTTTCACTACTATACTACACTATATAAATATTAGTCTTTTGAGAGTGTATCTAATATGTTTTTATAAATCACCTATATACTATCAGGACGGTTATCTAATGCACTTTCTGTATAAGCAGGGAGTACTATTTAGCAAGAAAGTATTAGAATAAATATTATTGCCTTGAATGATAATCCTATATACATATAATTTATCTTTTCTATATATATAATATATAGTGAGAGATAATATAAATGATAGATGATATTAAGAAATTAAAGTCAAAGCAATAGACAAAGCAAATGAACACACTCAAATATATGAAAAAATATGATGAAGGAAAATATGAGATAAATCTTGTACGCAAAGTAATTGATTAACTATTTTAACGTTATAATGTTAGCCATGCAAATGAGTCTTAGGCATATAAGGGAGCTCAAAGTGATCAATTGGACATATTGATAATTATCAACTCAGTCATAGATAAATGTACGGAAATTTTAGAAGCCTTAGGTTATTTAAACAAATGGAGTAAGGAACTAAGGTTTAAATTGAAGAATAACCAAAGTTAACTTCTATCGTTCTTCAAAAATTCAATGTATAATCGAAAGTACGATGATACAAGATATTTTGTTCTAAACAGTCATTTAGTCACTTATACAAAGGAAAATAGTGGTAAAAAGTTAATAAAAACAATTTTTTCATTTCAATTTAGCTGTTCAATAAACGTTATAAAAGCATGCAAACAGAAAATCAAGTTTTTTACTTTGTTGTAAGGTACGCGATTGGTGGTTATGGAGGTGATTTGAAGTTTGGTCGTTTTAAGAGAAGGAATTTTTATCATTATGTTCGGTTTAATGATATCTCAGAAAGCAATTGCAAATGTAAATTTTTGGAAAGAACGACGGCTTATTCATAATGGTTATAATTACACTCGAAAAAATTTAAAGAGCCAAGGATATATGAGGGAGCCTCTTCCATGAGAGGCAGAATTCCGAGGAGTGCAATATTGTTATATTCGAATAGAGTAATTAATCCATAAAGCTATCTATATTAACATCACATTGTGTAGCACACATTGTTTAAATTAATCTATGTCTCATCAGATGACTCTTAACTAAATTCAGGCTATTCGAAAAGTCTTAAAGATTCATCTCTGAATATATGCACTTTTTTTTCGATCAGTCCGAACGAAGCTCATCAGATTTTATTAGATAAATAAAGTTTTTACATAGTAACCAAAATAACTTTTAAGAGGATCATAAAGAGATATGCGAGAATTAGATTGGTGTGAACAGCTAATGTAAATGACGGTTTTCACAATTTTTTAAAGAGGTCTCTTGAGCCAATACTTGCGACATTGGAAAAAAGAATGAATGATGGCCTGGTGAATTATCACGGAAAGCTACTTTGTTGTTGTATAATTCAATCAGGGTGAGAGTTTAAATTTTTTAATTAACATTTATTTTCGTTGTTAATATTTTCATGGCATACATCCTAACAAACCTTGTCAATAACAGCCTTACAAAGTGTCCATCCTTGGACATTGTCAGTACAGTATATCACTTAATATCTGATAAGATTCTTATAATAACAAACTGTCGAAAATAAGACACAAAAGACAGACAAAGAGTTTAATGGAAACCATATCACACAAGCTCACACAATGTAATTGGTCTGACAGCTTGTTTATGTGTTATTCGAGAGGTAACAATTTCCTAAGAACTACGAAGTTCCAGAAACAGGTCGTTGGACATTCATGCTACCATCAGTATCCCGGAATCATATTAGCCCTGCACTCATGTTTTTATTCACTTCGTTTACTCTGATGATTCTTTGATCTTTTCATATGAGTGGACCGATTTTCTTCTCGGGAGTGAACCTATCATTTCTACTTCAGTGGATATTTCTTAAAGCAAGTACTAATAATACCTCTTAGCATATTGTAAGAAAAAAGAAATCTATTACATGTTGGTCAGAAGTTATAATAGCAAAAGGTAGAGGTGTTCTTCTTGGCGTCGTGAGAGTCGGACTACTAGATTAAATGAAAACCTTAAAAACTGCCGATCTGTGAATTTGGCTAAGTGCGCCCAAAGAGCCGAAGGTGTCTCTCTAACATGTGCATACTCTCCTGAATATTACTTAAGCAGTATTGCCTGAATCACGCGCAACAGTAGAAAAGAACCTTTTTTTTCGACATATTAGCGTCTGAAAACGTAATTTAGCGATAAATAGTGTTGTAGGGGAAATCGCATTACAAGTAGGTCTATGGCTTTTTATCTGTCAAATCATCGAGATCTAAGCACAGAAGTCAACAATGAAAATTTCTGCCACACAACAGAAGTCAGCAATGATTAAATAATATTTTGAAATCACACTCTAGTACAAAAGGTCAAGAACTGTTTTATTGAACTATAAATAACGATGGTAGATTTCCTTATGAGAAATTATATATATATAAATATATTATATATATTTATATATAATATTAATTAAATAATAATTATATATTAATAATTAATATATATATATATATTAAATATAAATATAATTATTATATATTTTTATACTATAATAATACATATAATAATATTATAAATAAAGTAAATGAGGTATGATTTATATTTAATAATATCATAATAAAAATGTAAGGGAATAATATATATAATACCCAAAAGACTTATTATTTCTTCACTATATAACTAACTTAGTAGGGCTAGTTGGTATGTTATTTATTTATATTAAATACACTCATTACTATCACTCCTAGTGACCTACTTTTATGTCAGCTGTATGGGGGATTTCGAGGAATGATCAAAGATTTGACTGTTTGACGGATTGCGGATGCGAGCCATGCGGACTCTTATAACGATAAGTGTAAGGTTATGGCGATCTTATGAAGTATATAAGATGATTCGGAATAAGATTGAAAATTTTTGGTCTGTTTCGGATGTGATTAACTCGTTGAATGTGGTGAATTTTATAAAATTATATTTTGATTGTCTTAGGTTCTTAGGTTATTATAAGTATATATTAGTGTTATATGGATTATATATATGTCTGTATTATATATATTAGATACTTATTATATACCTAGGACTGTACTTAGTATAATTATTATATATTTTATATCTTATGTAAAAAAAAAACTCATAGTAGATATATTTAAATATTAAAATAACTAAATTATATTTAATATAAAAATAAATTAAAAAATAATATATAGAATATTAAATATATATTATCAAACTATATCTATTTAAAAATACATTACTTTAACATGTCTTCTCCCAGTTCAGTGCTACGAGCCTGTTCCAGGGTGTGGCCGGACACTCCGCTCATCACCATTTTCATTGCTCGTGACTGGATAGGGTTTGGACCTTTGAGTCGGTGACTTCATCTTGGGGCTGGAACCCATCACCAATATTTATTACTGACTTTCCGCGACTCGGAGGAAGAGTACTCGATTCATGCATCTCCAAATTTTGAGTCACTCTGAACAGAAACTGGATCTTTTGCAAATTATACTATATATAATATATATATATATATATAATTATATATATATAGTATTATTATTATTAAAAAAATTAATATATATATTATATATATATTCTATATATATAATATAATATTCTTATATATATATATTATATAAAATATAATATATATATAATATAATTATAATAATTATATGATATAATATATATATATATATATGTAGTATTAGATGAATAATATATATATAATATTAATATTAATAATAAATAATATAGTATATAATATAGATAAATGAATAAGGACTATTATATATAGAAGGTTAAACTACAGGAACGAAGCAATAAAGAATAATAAGTATAAGTAATATATCAAAATAATTTTATAGTTAAATCCAACAATTTGGGTACTAATAATTAACCTAACGAAGACCATAACTAACTGCTTAACTAACCTAACCCAGAGAAGAAGTTGATATTTTATGCTACTAGTACTTACATACGTATAGGTACATATATGGTTCCATATATATATACGAATACTTATGTGTACTTATTGTTTAATGGGCAATGTTTAAAATACCCCTTTTCTGATATATATATGTGTGTGTGTGTGTGTGTGTGTGTGTATGTGTGTGTGTGGGTGCGTGTGTGTAGTAAAAAACCAGAATTAAAGAAAGTATAAAAATTTTATGTTTATTCTTAAAAGTTTTATTAATTTTACAATAAAAGTCCAGATTATGTTTACTGTGTATTTAATGAACTGCTAAGCAATTCACTAATAAATGAAAGACTTTCATTATAAAATCTAAAACCAATAGTAATCATGGAATAATTAACATAAAAAAACTTAAGCAAACTAAAAAAAAAGAAATAGTAAATGAAAATCAAAATATTGTTCTTAGAAACAGATGTGGGAGGGGGAATTGGAAGTGAAGTGATACAAGTGATGGATGAATTATACAAGATTCTGTAAAAAAGAATGAAAACTTTTCTTTTTAAAATACAACAGATAAACCTAGTTTCTTGCAATGCTAAAATGAAACAAGAAAAACAAATTCTAAGAAAATAAAACATTGAGATAAGATAAAAATTAGATTTATAAAAGAAAAGTTATGAACAAATATTTTTGATGTAGTGACAATGTTTTCTTGGAAGTAGGTTCGTCTATATGTTGAAAAAGAAGATGATGCTAACCAATAATTGATGCATGATGTGGAACGAGGGAAAGAGACGTACGGAATAAAGTAGATATTTTCCATCTTCAAATTCAGTTTACTTTAAGCAACTTCAAGATACGATCTGGCAACACTGCTTTGAAAAACAAATTTTATTTAAAAGTAACTTCAGAGAAAAGGAAGATGCTTTAAAATATGCAAATACAATATCTGTTCCTAGAATAAAAATTAAATCATTATTCGATAAATGTGGAAATAAATTGTCCCAGAATCAAAGAAGAGTCAAACTGTCGAATTAGCTAATAGTTATTAATTAAACAAATGCACCCAAATTAAATCATTAATTCCTTATAGTAGCAAAATAATATTTAGTAAATTTTTTTTTCGCAGACAACCAAAGATCAATTTCTCTATGTTTCTTATAACTAACCTAAACTAATGTATCGTATATATTATAGTAATACATATAGTATACTATATAATTATATATAATATATTATATATATATATAATATAGATAATCTATTAATATATTATATATAATATATACTATATACTATATATTAATATATATAATATAATTTTTGTTTTCTTTTTTGAGCAAGTTATTTTTTTGTTTTTAAACTTAACTATGTGTATTGTACTTAAATTCTAATCCCTCTTTATAATCTTTAAGATTATTCTTAGTTTTATTATTATTTCTTTTCCTTTGTTTGTAGTCATGTAGTTTAATGTAATATTTTTAATTGTTAAATTTTGTGTTTTAATTTTTAAATTTAAATTGTGATTAAAAAATATGAAGGAACTTTAATAAATACTGATAAGACATAAGTTTATAATTTTCCATACACACACACACCTCCACACAAACATACACCACACACCACACACACACTATACACACACTCACCACAGATTATGTTATATATCTATATCCTATACATGTTATTTATATTGGATATACTATCATTTTATCTATATATTGTATAATTAATAACTATATTTATCCTATACCCAGTATATTTATATTGGAATTATTGTAGTCCGGTGTAATGCCAATAATGTAAGTACCGTATTAAAAACTAGAAAACATTTAATTTACAAAATAATAGTTATAAAAAAATTAATTGAAAGTTTCAAAGATTTATGTTTATTTTTATTTTTAAAGAAAAAATGTTCATATGGAATTTAAGGAGGCTTCTTTTCGTTCTTTTTCTTGGCTAGAACTATTCCCTGTTTTTCCTTTCCGATTTATTGATTTATCATATCGATTCTCAATTAAAAAAAAAAAATTTTTGTTTGTTAAAACAATAAATTTTTTTTTTTTTTTTGATTTCATTAAAACGATTTAATTTATAGTACAAAATATACGTAAATTAAATTTGGAAAAATGTAAATATTTATCCAAAGGTCAAATTTTTTTTTAAGTTACGATATAAGAAAAAAACATTAAGAATGAATATTAATGATGACTAAATCCATTAAATTATTATAATGAGATATCATTTATATTATAATATTTCATATATATATATATATTATATATATAATTATATATATGTATATTATATAGTATATATACTTATATTTATATATATTTATATTATATATATATAATATATATATATACTATTATTATGATATAATATTATAATTATACTTATAATTATATATATATTTAAATTCATAAATTTTATGGTTTAGGTCTATACTTTTCGGCAGCGTAGGCTCATCTAGATTAGAATTTTAGGTCTAAAGGCATCGACCGATCCACTATAGGTTATGAATCGGTTTAGAACCTTGCTAAGATCAGGATTATGAAACTGTTTCTTTAAGTATACATCGATACTAAATCTGTTTGTATACTTAACAAATCTTTCATAACCTGAACTAGGTCATTGCCGTTAACGTAGACCTAACCTATATGATGCGTCGATACCGTAAGACCTAAGTGCTATCTAGATGACAGACGTTGCCTCTCGTAAAAGTAGGACCTTACCATAAATATTCCTTGAATTTCGCAATAGAGTATATAATAGTACTAATTATATATATATATTACTATATAGTATTATATATATAAATATATATATATTTTTTAAGTATATACTTTTTTAAATTATATTATATATATTAATATATATTCTAATATATATATTCGGTTGAATATTGTTGAAAAAAATCGAATATAAAAAATAATATATCGATATCCAATGTTTGATGATCAATCTGATACACATTTTGATATTGTTCTTCATACCTGCACGAACAATAAAGCTAGAAAGTGTATGAGTTTGTGCGTTATTTTTAAAAATTTTACTCTTAATATATACTGAAAATGTAACGAATATATCGTATAGAAAAAAGTTCAAATAATATTTTATTCTAATATTGTATCAATATGTTATTGTTTTAAAATACAGTACTTACATTATTTGCAGTCACCGGAATTTCGATAATATTCATATATATATATATTATTATATATTCTATATATATATATATATATATATAGTATATATATACAATATAGCTTTTATATTATTATATACTACCTATATATAATATTATTAATATTAGTATAATATAGGGTATTATATATATTTATATATATATATATATATAATATATATATAGATATGCGTATAAATACCCTCTTCACAAAATAAAATGTATCTGCATTACTTTTTATATATCACCGTATACTTTATAATATATTTATTATATATATTATATTATATATATAGATATTTTGATATATATAGATATATATATATATATATATATATCTATATAATAATATATAGGAACTTCTCCTTTAAAGGTTAGTTAACGATATATATCGAACGAACTATGTAATCGATTTTTTTTTCGATTTTTCCAATTCAATAGCGCGAAAAGGTTTCCAATAAAACTAGTTTTCTTTTTTTTTTAATGAATCCCTTAGACTAAATAAATCAAATTATAGGACACAGACATGTTAACCACTCTAAAATGTATACTAATAATACTCTGTTGACGCATATTTCTTTTAGAGAAGGCAGGCAATAAAAATTAATTACCTTGAACGTATAAACCGTACCATAAAATGTTGCATAGGATTGTAAAATTGTGTCCTAAAATAATTTGAATAAAAATCTAGAGGAGTGAGTGGAGACACTGGTAAAATAGGTTGGTTTATAAAAGATTTTAAAATAAAGAAAAGCCTCACTCTATACATAGCTGTATACATTCAATATTTTAAGATTACCAATGTTATTTAATTTCATTTTCTAGTGACGTAAGAATTTTTGCTGCTGTTAGATGTTTTCAGATAACTAATTTATATTGGATGATCCTTAATTTATTTGGAATTTTGATTAGATTATTATTAGTATTATTGATTTATTATATCTATTATTATTATTATTATTATTATATTTTTATTATTATTATTATTATGTGTTAATACTAAAGAGTTACCCGCAATGATATATCGCGAAAACTAGCATGATACAAGAAACAACTGATAAAATATATGGAACTCACGCGTATTGAAATTGTATGGAAAATGAAAATAAAAATTTGATTTACTTTTTTCCTTTTAAATTTCTGTTTTTTCATCTTATTATCCAAAACTAGCGACTGGTACAAGCCATGAATGAGATAGCGATTAGTGTTAGATATCAGCGCCAATAAAAATAGTGGAAAAACAGATTTATCTTTTTTAAACTAGAATACGAATATCCCCAGGGTAAAACCGCAGAGTAGCAAAGAGTCGGGCGTCTCTCGCACTTCCTGGGGGACGACGGGTTGGATATTTTCCCCCCTCGGGGAGGTCTCCGGGAACCCCCGCTCTGGTTATTTTGGGTGTCGCGCGGGGTTCCTCCCCGCCCTCCCCCTACGGGGTATGGAAAACGTCCCCCCCCTGTCCCACCGTCGGCTCGAGCCCCCTAAAAAAATATTTATACGCTGATTCATATATGTTTTTAGTTTCTTCTACCTATCGTAGTTTGAGACATAAAAACAAAATATATAATTTTTTTTTTTTCACATTTTCCATACAAATTTCATACGTGATTCCATATATGTTATCAGTCTTTGTACCTATCTATAGTTTTCGAGATATCAGCGTACTTCTTTAGTTTGCCATTATTAGTATTAATTATAATTATTATTATTATTATTATTATTATTATATTAATTATTATTTATTATTATTATTTATATTAATTAATTATTATTATTATTGTACTTAAATTGTATACTTCATAGTATATTTGAAACGAATTTCTTTTCTTAAATCAGTCTGAAGCATATAATTTATAAATTCAAATTAGAACGCAACATACAACAAAATAAATAGCCTCACACCATTCGTTTAGCTTTAACATCAAACAAATTGTTACTGCAGGGTGTCAGAAAATTCTTAATAAACAGTACACAATATGTACTTGCCTGTCATTATCTAGGAATTGCCCTGTTGACGCATGTCGCTCATACATAAACAGAACGTTTAGTAGGGTTCGCATAGGGTTCGGAGATATTTCGATATCATGACTATTTATCTAACTTCCTTTTAAAAGGAGTAGTGCCTATATCTTATATATATAATAATATATAATTATATATTATTACTACTATATAATATATATATATATTATATTATATACTTGTCCCTGTATGTTATATATAAGGTCGTCAATTAGTTTTTATTTTTACAACATATCGTTAGAAAATAAAGTATTTATTAATTTTCAGTGGTAAAACATTGTTTCTAAAAATACTAAATATGAAAAAAATAAGCAGCCAAATTTCCTATTTGTAGCATTTACCTACGGAAGTAATTATCACAACACCAAACGATTTTCAAAGATTTTCATGAAATTTATTTGAAATATATTGAAATGATCTGGCTAAAGAAGAAAACGTAAATAGTAAAGTTCGAAAAATGACCTTGAAAAAGCTATGAAGTCTCCAAATTTAATATTTTTAGCATATTGCTACTCTCCGATGCCTTTTTTTTCTACTTTAATTTCTTTAGTTACTGTTTATATATTAAAACTTATGATTTTGAGCAATATTTAATTAGTTTTGCCAGTGATCTCGGCCAGGGGTTTGTAGACAAATGTTCGTGTGCTGTGCATTTAAGACCAAAATTTCATATAAATTTTATTTCTTAAGGTTCAGCTAAAAAAAAATTAAGAAAATACAAAAATAGCCTATTTATATATCACAAAATAATTACTAATATATATATAGATATATTATATATATATATATATATGATAATATGATATAATATATATATATCATATTATTAATATATATATATATATATATTATATTATATATATATATATATTATAATATATATATATATTTTATTAGTTTTACAACCCACTCACGGGCAGGAGCCCTATTCAAGGAGGGGGTGTTACAAGTTCCAGAAGAAGTTCACCAACTAATGCAAATTACGCAGTGTGAGCACAAACGGCAATTTGAAGAGAGTGAGCATTAATTCAGCAGGAAACACAGAAAGATTGGAAGAGAAATTCCACAGAGACAGACTGGTGGCAGGACAAGAAGGAAAGTCAACTCGCAGTGCGCTACTAGTCCTGTGACGTACCGAGTATCCACAAGCAAAACTCATGCGCAGCACACAGCCCTCTTGCTGCTACGCGGGCGCCGTAAAGGTGGTGGTACGCGAGTACAGTTCCCTCAGGCATGTGCCGCTGCGGTTTGTGGTAACCTATAGAAAAGAGCTACCAGCAACCAACATCGCGCCGCAAAGAATCCTGTCAAGTGAAGTGAAAGTACGGAACATTTATAAGTCTTTTGCCTTTGACTCGACCCTGTCCAAAGCCGGGTGAAGACCAAGGAGCCTTTCCCCCCAGATAGAGAGCAGATACTCCATACAGGGCGGAGAGGGCCCTTTGTACAGCTGGAGACTGAGAAGAATAAAAAAGGTCTTGCAGGTCTAAACAGTTCCCAGCTTTCTTTGAGCCGCCCTAAGCAACCGGTTGTGATGTGAGGTTCCAAGACATTTTTTTGTTAATGTTAAAGGCCAAGGAGATTTTAATATTGTCCAGACAGGAGAGAACGAGGAACCGTCGAAAGGATAGAAGTTGGAAGTGTTTAGAGAGGGAGATTTGTAGAAGTGATTTTTAAAAGAATAAATCACAAGTTGAGACGACCCCCCGGGAAATTCTATCCAGATCTGCGAGAAAGAATCGGAAAGATTAAAGACGAGAGGCAATTCTAGAAGTAATAAGAGGGAGCAGAATTGAAAATGAGTTGAAGAATAAGGGTCGAGTCATCTGCATACGAGTGGATAGAGTTAGATGTGTGCAGGTGAGAAGATCATGTATGAAAAGTAGATATAAAGTAGGAGTATAAGACAGAACCCTGAGTAACCATTATAACTATTTACAGAAAAAGAAGAAGAAGTCGCCCCCGTTCAACAACAGCCGATTTGAGCGATTTGAAGAAAACTAGAATTCATAAGTAAGCAAAGAGAAGGAGGAAACCAAGGAAGAGCTTGGAGAGCAGTGACGCGTGGCCTTACTCGGTCAAAGCTTTGGATATGTCAAGCGTCCCCCACGCAAGTCTCCCATAGTTCCTAAGGGCGGAAAACTATAAATCAGGAAGATATTAAAGTATATCGCCAGTAACCTCAAGCCGGAAAGCTCGGTACTAGGCATCGAAAGAGTGTGAAATGAGATTCCTAAGCATGTCTAAGAAATAAGAGAGTTATGAGAAGGGTTTCAAAGATCTTAATAGAATACAATCGAGAGCTATAGGGCGATAGTTAGAAGGATCAGATCGGCTTCCCTTTTTTCGGAACTCGTTGGACATGTGCGTGCTTCCACACTGAGAAAGTGTTATATTGAGAATAGTGATATAGTTGACGATTGAGGAGGGCCATGACACGAAGCACACTATCCTTACAAATACTCTCGGGAGGAATGCCATCCCGGGCCACTACCGTCATATTCACTAACGTACATTAGATTTATCAGAGGCCCATAGCACCCGTCATAATTGATAATCACAGGGCAAGCTATAGTAGACCTGAGAGGAGTGAAGGAGGAGGAGGAATGGAATGCCAGAATTCATATGCCACGGAGATGGAGAGTAGAAAGGAAAAATAGCACAGACGACCTGCAAGATCACATGCCCTATTTTCAGTTGGAGTAGTGCAGTCAGCAAACTAGAACCATATCCATGAAACTGTACGAATAGAGTAATGAGGAACGTGCCAGATGTCAGAAGTGTTATGAGATTTCGTTTTTGGCAAGAGGCCAGAAAGATTTGTCAGTAGAGGAACCAAGGAGGTCAACGCACTTTCGTGATGAAAGCCCCGCTTTGCTCGTCGAAGAGTATCCCTGCAAACGATTTGCGTAGTCCTAAATGAAAAGTGTAGCAAGAGTTGATAGTGTTGAAGGAACGGAGAATTTGTCACTCCGTGTACGCACTGTCTCTAGCCTTGACTTCAATGGGCCAAACCATTATACCGAATGGTTACTATATTTACATTGTGTTATTAAAAGTAAATATGTATTTTGTTTCTTCATATTATATTTCTGTTTAGATAAATACTCCGATTAGACATTTTGAGTACCCATTACCAAAACTCGCCTATTCCGCTAATAATAAACCATGGAAGTTTTGAAGGAGAGATAAATTTAGATCCGAAGAAGGAATGAACCTGCTTCATCCCATTAGTGATTACAGCTCCACACCTTTCCCCGGCCAGAACGCTGAAGCCGTCAACCAGATATGACCAATTCTATATTCAATATCAGATATTGTCACTAGAAATATTACTCAAAACCAATATGTATATATATTATATAACACTGATATACAATTAATTATTACTAATTAATATTATATATATATATATATATATATAAAGTGGCAAATTTCTAAAAATAGTAGCAAGGCATACTACATGCCTAATTTCGAATAATATTTATATTATCTATATATATAATAATATATAATAAAATATATACTATTTATTATCGTATTTATTTCATCCT
Source organism: Trachelipus rathkii (assembly GCA_015478945.1). Taxonomy (NCBI): domain Eukaryota; kingdom Metazoa; phylum Arthropoda; class Malacostraca; order Isopoda; family Trachelipodidae; genus Trachelipus; species Trachelipus rathkii. The sequence continues at coordinate 26,368 of JABUQX010032743.1, forward strand.
AATTGTTGAAATAATGGAATATTACTCAATTAAAATATTAAACTAATAGTTTAAATTTACTCAGATACTAATATAATTATATGTTATTATACACCTCTCAGACCTAACTCATCTCTTACATAGACTCTAATATATATATATATATTATGTATTAGTAAATTAATTAATATTTATAATAATATAAGATAATAATATATATATATAAGTATAGCCTATAACCACTTATACGCTATCATAATGTACTAACCTATATATCACCCTCCCTATGAATGTATTTATATTCTCTTCTATTACATGTCCTAATAAATAAAAATATAGATTATATTATAATATTATATTATAACTAAGAAGCCATGTGTATTCTCATAGTAAGGTGAGTTCCTTTAGGACCCTCTATCATCACTGAATACAAATCCTATATATATATATTAAATTAACCCTTAATATATTATATTATTATATATATATATATTAAGTCATCTCTTTAAGTAATATTGTTATTGATATATATAGTATAGCCCCATTACTAGATTATAGGAATGTCTATATATACCTATGTGGTGCAAATATCACCATTAAAGATAATAAGTATTAAAAGTATATAATACGTATAATTTATAACTATGTAAGTAAGTATAAAGCCGCTATCTATTACTTATATATTTTTATTATATTATTATATAGTATTTGTGTATATTTATATATAAATAGTATCAACATAGAAGGCCGATCAGTGAAAGGAGAGTATATTTTACAACGAAGTCTTCAAATTATGCTAGGAATAAATCGCAATATCATCATAATGTTAAAACCGTATAAATAGTATTATTTTATTAATAAGGTGAGTATTCTAAGATTATAGAGATAAAATAACTTACATACTCAAAGAATTTAAGAAAATTATATTTTCCAATAACTATAATCTCTATTAAGATCTGATAATGATGAAAACAAAAGATTGTTTAAGATATATATAATTTAAGACATAGCTCTGAGTGAGTATGAATCTCCTCTGTAGTATGCGCCTGAATACAATATATATTATGAATTTCTTCTTGTTATATTCAAGTATTATAAAAGTTCTAATACCAAAGTTTTACAACCACAATCCTTTAATAGAATAAAATATTAACTCTATTGGCATAAGGAGTATCGGATATTTTTAAACCTTTATAAAAATATAATTTTTTAACTTTAGGGCTTTACCATATTTTTAGCGCGCAATATTACGACTCAACACCTAATATACAATATATATAATAATTATTATAGAATTGTTCAGACTCAAAAATCGTATTTCTTGGTGTTCTTACTATCTTACGTATTTCTGATATTATTTTCTTTAATAATAAATATCGCCAACGAACATAACCGTATCTTCATTGTTAATAATAATATAATAATAAATAATAATTAATAATAATAATAATAATAATAATAATAATAATAATAATAATAAATAATAAATACATATAAATAATTAAAAAATAATAATAAAATAATATTAATAATATATAATAAAATAATAATAAATAAATTAAATAATAAATAATCAAATATAGATAATAAATTAATAAAATAAACATAATATGAAGTATAAATCCATCATAAGTATCAATATATAAGGAATACATAATACCTAAATCAATAAAGTTAATGTAATCACATAATTAATAATAATAATAATAATAGATAATTCATAATGTCAATTAAAAATTAATAATAATTAAATTAATAATTTAAAAATAATAGATTAATATAATTTAAGAACCAATAATACGGTACATAATAATTGTAAATAATCACACTCATCTTATAACTTATATAAAAATAATAATATATCTCTATCCATGATTCTTTCACTATATAATTTCAATTATATTATTGATATATTTTTAATCATTATTTATCTATTATATTATATATTTATTATTATTATATTATTATTATTATTTTCTTAATTATATTTATAAAGAAATTCAATTTACTATAAGAAGTTACGTTCATTATTATTATATATTATTATTATTTATTATTTTATTATGATTATGAAATCATTCATAATTTATTTATTTTTTTGGTCTTAATTTATTTATTTATTGTATCTATTATTTGTATCCTCATATATTTGTAATCTAATTTACATATTATATATTAATTAATTATATTATTATATATTATATATTTAATCTATATGATAGCTATATTATTACTTTCTTCGATATTTTGCGAGCCTTTTTTAATAAAGCTTGATTTACCAACCTACACACAGTTTCATTCAGTAAATATGTCCCAACCCATAGGAAATCTATAACTGTCTGTGATAAGTGAAAAAATGGATATATATTACATAAATATAGTATAAATATATAAATATATCCATTAAGATAAGCCAGCGCTATAATATTTATAATGAGGTCCTATCTTAGACACTAATTGTATAATACCCATAGTCAAACCTAAAATATTATAGATATAAATATAAATATAACTATAAGTTTTAAAACATGTAATAATTAATACTATGATGATGCCGCTTTGAGCTCCCTATCTAGAAATTGTCCCTAGTCAAAATCATTCATAATTAATAAATTAAATTAGAGATTGAGTAACTCATTTAGTTACGTTCTATAGAATTGCTACAAACGCGCGTGAACTTCTACATTTAATTAATTAAGGTATAGATCAACTTATATTATTATAATTATGAGCGAGCTCTGTCTCGAAAATATACTAGAGTGTGTCGAACCTTAAACTCGAGAGAGAATACTCTGAAGATTAATGAGGAAGTAAAGTGAACAAAACCCGCCAACAATTGGAACCCTCTTACTCAATGTGAATTTATAACCCTTTCTTTAAGTTTAAGAGCAGGCCAACATAATAACAAAGTAGTATAATATATATGTGGATAGTGTCACGATTCAAATTCACTATAAGTAAGGACGGCCAACAAATAATAAAGGTGTGTTCTAGGGGGGAATCTGCGGGGGGAAGGGTGAATTACTAGAATTCAACTTCGGAGCCTATTACTCGAAGATATGGCTGATTTGCGCTCAAAGCCAATAATCCAAATGAGCACTGCACAGCACTACCAAAATAGGTATTGGATTTTAATCGTGTTTCAATAATGAGAAAAAAAAATTTGGTTATTCATGTAATCTTCCTCCAACCGAATCTATACCTAAAACTCGCCTTAAACCCTAACCAAAACCTACCTAACCCTAACCAACCTAACCTAACCTAACTAACCTACAACGGTAACCTAACCTAAAACCAACCATAACATCTCACTGTTCTATACCATATAAAACTCTAAACCTAATAGTCAGAGCCTCTCTTCTTAAAATTTGACCACACTCATTTCCTAGTCTCAACATATGTGTATACCATGGCTGGTGCGTATTCCTTGCGGAATCTCAATCATTTAGTTGTATGTCTGTTTCTACTTACTGGGTATTTTGTGTTTTAAAATTTGTACTTATTAAATATCGAGAATGAAATACACAATATGTATGATATGTCATGACGTGATCCACGATTAGTTTTTAGTCTTGATCATTATATCTTGACGCAATTAAATTTTCATTACATTTTAACTCAAACAGCCTCATTCATTGATGATACGCGACCTTTTTCTTATTACAAGCTTTCTGGGTATCCAATATATCAGTATTCTTATATAACATGGTTAAAACACCTGAAACCTGAAGTATAGTATAAGGGAGGCGGAAGATATCCATCTATGAAGAACTAAAGTTTGCCGACCGGCATGATTTCACAAGTTGCTCAGTGTCTCTATGTAACATCATATTGAGTTAGAAATGACACTAAAAATAGAATAATAAGTTTGTTTGAATGCAAATTAAGAGAAAAAAACAAATATTAATATTTATAATATATATATATAATTTTCTATAGTATTTTTGAGGTTTCTCTCAGTATGAAGAGTAGAATATTCCATATAGAATTAGATGCAAGGACCATTGTATCAAGTGAAGATTCTTTGATCTACACACATGATTATCTCACACAATGTTAAGAAATTTATAAAAAAAAAAAAGTAAATGATGCTCGAAACAGAGAAATGAAGAAGAAGTTTTTAGAATGAAAATATACAGTCATGCTTAAATGACTGATGTCCGGTCCTAGTGTCGGTGGCTTCTCCACTTGTTGATTGTATTACATATCTGTGAAAGCATATCACTCTGAATCTTTGCTGTTAGAATGCATAACAAGATATATTATAGAAATTTTAGAACTCCATCGATCGGTTGTCTCAACTGGCGGAAGATTAGGAACACGATTGATATAATGAAGTAACAACCCTCCAAAAATTCTTTAAATAGAAATCTGTTCGGCGTGCTATGGCAGCTAGTGACGAAATGAAAGAATATGAAATCTGAACATAAAAATGACTCAGGAATCTCAAGTGTCGCAGACAGTGCAACTGGCATCATCCTCTGAAGAAGATGGACCAACTTTCAGTTGCTACCAGCGGTACAAATGGAGAACAAATGTTTCTTGAGGTTCCAAAGCTTCTCTTTAGGGAAATGTCAAGGACATACTGCATGCACATATTGTAGTTAAACTTGCTATAATGGGAAATGATAGAATGTATTATTGGGATGTACTTGTCACGACTACCTCAAACACTGGTCGGCTTTGTTGAGAGAGATTTAAATAAAACATGCTATTTTGCTTGTTGGCATCACATAATGGAGACAATGATGACAGGAATTTTTAATGCTTTTTATTGTTTCTCACCAGATCTAAATATTGATTATATTTAAAGATTTCGAGGAAATTGTTGTGGCATTGACAAATCCCAATATTATACAGGTCCATAAAAAAAACTTCTAAAGTTATCGGTATAGATGAAAGATAATATTACTCATTTTGCTAGTAATGCATTGAAAATAGAAAAATGGTAGGATGACTATAGGGAAACCATTGTAATTATCTACCCTTTTTCTAGGAGAAAAAAAATCCTGAATACCAATTTAAACGTCCAGAACCATTACATCATGCATATTGAACGGCGAAAAATATTGTATATCCAGAAAGTGAAAGAACCCTTTTCCAATAAAATTACTTGTTTTATAGATGTGAGTGAGTTTGCAATAACAGTTTATCTAAAGGCATGGATTACGGCGCCGATATCTGCAACTCCTCAATTCAATAATCTATATCAGCTTCTTCGGGAATTGCACTATTAATACACTAACACAACATCAAAATACTAGGAAAATTTATAGCACCTATAGGAGGAAATACTGGAATTATCATTGTTTGACCCGTCTGTTTCCATAAAAGCAAAAAAGTTGATTGTAATGATCATGGAGAAGAGAAAAGGAGAGTCAAAAATATCCTTTAGAAATAACTTTCTAATTCTAGATTCTTTGACTTTCAACAATTATCTGAGGTTTCTACTGAACCTTCAGATCAGCAATAAATTTTTACAGAAAGGTCCTTTGATATGGAACTTTGAAAAAGATTTCCATGCGGTTTTATAAAAGGTCCAAAGTTTCAATGTGATCAATGACATTGCCAAGAAGGGTGTTACCCTCATTAGGAAAACACTCAAGGAATTAGTAGCAGTTTTAGAACTTGTTGCATGTTTCAAAGCAGCACAGAAAAAGTATCCAGAGCCTTCTAAGCTTACACTAAAGAGTGGGTAACAGTGATTGGTGTAACCAGCCATGATGTCTCTTTCTAGGGCGGACTGTACTAATCAGAGATATGGCTTCACAGATCATTCGCAGGCAATTTCAAGTCCATCTAGTGACCTCTAAGCGCAATATAAATATTACTCAAATTTATAATGAAGTGTAGTGAGATCGAGTCTAGCTATGGGAGTATTGCATGGTATGTGAAAGAGAAGCAGATGTGTGTTAAGCATTGTCGAAGCACACTGCGAGTTTTTAATGCCACTCTAGTTTGTTTTGGATAATAGGTCCCATAAACAGATCCGCTATCGAGAGATAGGTATTTTGGACTAATTTAGGTTGTAGAAGGTTGATATTAATAGAGAGTCTAGATAGGAACCCCTCTTGACGCGAACTCTATTGTTATCTTGAAAAAGAGTGGAGTTGCCTTTTGAGAAGAAAAGTATAATCGAGGCTTTTAAGCAGGCGAGCAGACTCCCCAGTTAATGGTGAGTGTGCCGCTTCTGGACGAACAGTCCCGACTGTATACCGTGGACTAGGGTGAGTACGGATAAGAAATAGGTATTATATAGTGATATATGAAATATATTATATATTAGAGTCAAGCTAATAACTATACGGTAAATAGTATTCTAGTATGAAGTAGGTGAAGAGTAATATTTGATGTAAGTATATTTATTATTATAGTACATACTGTGAGCTATGTGAAGAATGTAGAGTATAGAGTGTCTGGAACCGGCAATGTCAACGAAATACAGGCGAATGTTTAAGGAAAGTGAATAATAGTTAAGTGTATCTTGAGAATATGTATGATTTGTGTGTATGTTTACGTGTTGTTTTGTAATGTTGATATGAAACAGACATCATATTATATAACTGAGGAGCCAGTGAGGGATGTAACCCTCATACAACTGACGATATGCCTATAGTATGAGTATGGTCTACTAGTTATATAAGAGCTCATATAGTTACTAGCTAATATAGTATATATAATAGCTCTTAAGGTGAATTTATAATTCTAGTGAGACTTAGTACTCATAAATATATATTAATCGAGAAACTATTCACCATTTATATATATATAATATATTATAATGAGAGTATATATATATATATTAGTAGTAGTAAGTTATAGTGACGGTAATTATGATACTCAGTGAGTGATTTTATGATTTATACAATACTATTTAGTATATTATAGTAATTCTATTTTTTTTCTTGACTTTATATAAATATTAACTTATTTATATATTTATTATTATATACTTGTGAGTGTGATTTACCCTACACTATTTTAGTCACGTATATATATATATATATATTATATATAACGTTCTTTCATCTTACACTACTACTCTCATATATAAGTTTACTATATTATTTGTGATAAAAAAAGTGATTTAGTACTAAGGAGATCTAATATCGATAGATTTCTCTTGGATGTTTGACAGATTGATACCTAAAAAGTGAGCTACTCCATGTATATGGAGAAATAGATGACAGGAGTAATGTATAAGATTTCAATATGTATCTTTGATATAAAACTATCTTGTAGGTGGTGCAAGATAAGTGGCAATAATTGATTTTAATAGTTCATATAATAAAGTGTAAGGTTAACAGTTCAACTAGGTTTCTACATAATATATAAAATGTTATTAATAATATATATGAAGGGGAATTGGCTTGAGTCTGTGGACCAAGAAAAGATTTTAGAGTATAATTTATAAACAGTAATTTGAAACTAGCTTAATTATAAGTGGTTTGTAGCTAAGGAATAAGCTTAATATAGGATGCTTAGGGCAATTAATATAATATTCGCAATGTTGGTTTAACAATGAAGCTAAATATATATATAATATGGGAAAGTATTTTATTAGTATAAATGTAAAAATATGAATTGCATAGTTGACTATAATATATAGAGTTATTGAGTGCGCATAAATTTGTGGGCTCTTTAATTTAAAGTAAGACTTTAGATATAAAAGTAGATGAATGAGTTGTCATAATAAGACGCAATTCACATAAGGATCGCATTTAGGTGTTTAATCGCGAGTGAGTGAAGCTATGGAGAGACTAAAGTAAGGATATGTTAAGAGAAATATTTCTGAGTAAAACAGTCGATGTGTATATCAGAGGTGCATGGAATGCAAGTTTATACTATATAATTAGTTATAACAACTATGATAATAATAATTGATAATACCCGTTGGAGCCAATAATTGTGTTTCATATATAGCTCTAAGATGTATATGACGAACGGGGATATAATATCACAAGGTGTTCACATAATAAGAAACTTTAAAGATGAAAAGCTTAGCCATCCATTGATAATAAAGAAGAGGACAAGAGATATGAACGGATCAGTAATGGGAGGTTGGTCGAGAATTATTGCAATGACGATCCTGCCACTAGGAGGTATATGAGTGGGACCAAACTTCGTATTGCATCATTTTAAGACAGGATTCGAGGGATAAATAGTAGTAAATCTAACAGTAATATTTTGACTAGGACCAGTCTAGAGTAGAACTGTTTTACCTCTAGTCGTTAATTAAGTTATTACAGGCGTTTAGAGAATTTGATGTTTATTACTAATAGTAAGCTATTTATAAAGAGCTATAGTACTAGTGTTTTAGCATTCATACAAGATCAATAACAGTTCTCTTCTTTTCCTATATATTATGTTGTTGACTCCTTTATAGTGTTTTATGCTAGATTAGGGTTATATTTGATACTTCCTAGGGTGCCTTTGTTTATTTGCATGAACATTTTTTAAACAGCAACATTTGAAATTTTTTCAATACGCAATGTAAAGACATTATAGACAGCCATTATAAGTGCGTAGTCTTGGAGAGATTTTGTGCATGAACATTGTTAATTTGATTTGAGTTGATTAGTTGGCTTTATTCAAACTGAGGTACAAAGTTCTTCTCGATAGACCCATGTGGCATTTTATTGTCTTTTTATTTTTAATATTCTAATGACGAATCACGCCATGTGGGGTAGTTGGAGCATGCTAAAGAGGGGTTTGAAGATTAACGAAAGAGAGTGATTTCTGAAATGTTTGGAATTCAAACAAAAAAAATGTATGAAAGAATAGCAGAAAGGGGTTACGCATTTGGTAGTGATGTTAAGAATCATTAACAAAACTCGATCGAAGAGAAATAGCTTTAAGTAAACAGATAAAAATTGGGGAATATAAGTGGGAGTAGTCCGAATTCGAGATTATTCTTTGGAAGATGGAGATAGCGGAGAAGGAATAATAGAAGGAAAATGAAAAGAAGATAAAATTGATGAGGGAAAGTTTTCTTAAATAGCTGAAAAATAAGTTATATAATAAAATCAGTGTACTGATATTTCATATAAAAATATATATATATATAATAAATATACTCATACATTTCAACTATAGTATTAATATATATTAAATTATAAAATATATATTAATAAATAATATATATATAACTCACTACTAATAAATTATATTATAATAATACTATATATATTGATAATAATATAAATTATGTTATATATTTATATTTTATATTAATTTAATATATCTCTTCACAGTATTTAAGTTATATTATTGAGTATAGTTATGGTATATGATTATAAATTATCATATTAATAAAGCTAGAGATGAGTTATATATTACAAAAGTGAGTATTTAGCGTAATAGTAATATAGAGTTATTATATTAGAGCTCTGTCGTTATAATTAGTAAAAGGTAGGTGAGGTCTATTACATAATATATAAAGTAAAATTAGTATTAGACGATGATCTATCTAGGGTGTAATATTATAATAGTACCGTGGTGAGGGTAGGATAGAATTATTGTTTATGTTAATGCACTCAAGAACACATTGTATAATGTAAGTGAAGGCATGTATATATATATGTATATTATTATGATAAATCACTATATAAATGGTGAGATAACATATAGATTATATAATATATATAGTAATGAGTTACAGAGTGCAGATATATTATTATGAGGTTATAATTTGATATACTTATACTAAGGATATGAAAAGTATAGATAACTATATGAGTGATAATAATGTATTGCACTAATAGAGTATGTATATAATATAGGTATAAGGTTTTAGAATTATTAGGTATATATTAGTAATACAATTATATTAGTTTCATTATAGCTAAAATTATATAAATATCACATTTGTGCTTTAAATAAATTAAGGATTTATACATATGAGGTAAATTATATTTAATATTTATTACTTAATGTTATATATATTATAGTATATATATATATGATAATTATAATGTAATATAAACTTATATATATATATATATTATAAATATTATCAAGAAGGTAAGAATTAAATAATTATTATAATACTAACGCTTATATATGATATATATATATATATAAGTAAGTAGTTAGTATTATTATATTAATAGGTAACTATAGTATACTATAAAATATATAAACTATGATATATAAATTATATGAGAAAGATAATAAGAACCTATTTAGTGAGTTGTGTCTTGTGTTGTAATGATAAATAACTAGAGAATAAAAAATACTATAAATATTATTAAATTATATTACATATGTAATATAATAATGATAAGGTATTTATATATATATACATTTGAAATAAGTAAAAAGTTTAAGAATACGTAAATTATGTGAAGTATTTATATATGTATATATAATATTATATATTATATATAGTAGGCGATATATATATATGTGAGGTAGCTCAACTTGATGTGAGTAAGTACTAACTAATAAGAATATAATATTGATGTCATAGAGTCAGTATATAATATTATAAGTGTTTTATTAATAATATATAATAAATAGTATTGAACCCACCTAGGACAGAGCAGTTGTAAGATTTTCTACACTTTTTTATTCTCTTTTAAATGGTTTTTATTTGCATATAAAGATAAAAAAAAGAACTTTTGAAATCTCAGCGAAGAATTTCTCGGATGTGGCAGTAAAAATGGGGCATAAAAAGATGACATTTTTGATATTTTCATATATGAGGTATTTAGAAAAAAGACACTGCCTCAAAGTATTATAATATAATGAATAACTTTCTATATATAGTAGATATATAGATATATAATATTATAACCTATAATACTAGAATATATTATATAGGTTTATGTATATTCCTCACTATTATAGAGGATGAAGTCTTCTATGTGGCGGAGCATGGCTTGCAGATCGGTCTATCCACAAGAGTGTTAATGAGGAGTGGATATTATTAGGAGTGAGGAGTGAGTGAGTATGTGTTGCTGAGAGGCCAGAGTGATATAAAGCGTAATAAATAGCTCATATTAATATATTATATAGTATATATTATCAATATATGTTTGTTATATTATATAATATTATATATATATATATTATCTTGATCTTCCTCTTTTTCACTTCCGTATGTGTTAATATGTTATATTACTATATATATCACATATACAATATCCTTGTACTTATATAATATATACCTCATAGTGATTATTATAATGGGGCAGTACACCGTGTATAAAGTGAAGGCTCACTAGAATGATAACCTGCGTATCAGTAAATATTACTCTTAGTGAAATAGGTAAATATACAACTGACCGATGTTTATATTTAAATAACTCAAAACGATGTCATACCTATCACTCACTATTATACCACTTATTATATATATTTTTGAACTACTTACTATCAGTGTGACATATAAGGAATTCATGAGACTATATTAAATGATTAATTTCATGTATATAAATTTTAATATAATATTAAGTGATTGTATAAAATAATATTAAAATAATATAAGTATAAATTATTTTCTGTGCTAACTTATTACGTATGGGAATAAAAATTAAATTATAAAGTATTTAAATTTTATTGCAGTACATATATATATAGATATATAAAATAGTATAATACATTAATATAATAAATAAATCGCTATATATATAATATATCATTTATAAAATTAAAGATAAAATATAGGATATAATATAATATTGAATTATATATAATAATAGTTCATAAATTATTAAATATAATACTGCACGATACTATAGATAAAAAAATATAAAATAAATAATATATAAATTATACTTTATATATTATATATAATATATAATAAATAAAAACTATACATATATTATATATTATATATTCATACTATATATTAAAAGAAAGATTACACTGACCATACTATTAACTGAATGAGAAGCCGAATCTCTCCTCTATATAGATTTATGCTATATATTATAAGGGATAGCCATAACAGAGCGGATCGAACCCTGACCCTACGTCACGCAATTCAGTAATTTAGTGATATATTTATGGTATCTCAAGAATATTTCGAATTTTGTAATGGGTAAACTCCATTTTATTTTACTCGTTAAAAAAAGGAATTCACAAGAAACTTTTTCGTGTATTTTGATACGTCTTCTGAAACCGGTTTTACTACTGGTGAATGTTTTGCGAACATCATTTCTCTAGTTATTTGCCATTTCTCAATTGATTTTTCGGTAAGAAACTTTCAACCGCGTAAAAAATACTAGTCTATAATTACCACTCTCTCTATTTTAGCATGAATTACTTTGTATGTATATTTGAGTACGATGCGTATATTTGTATTAGTGGAACTTTTTCGTAGGATAAACTGATTTGAAGTTATTCAGTGTTTTCCATAATTGAAACCAGTTTGTGGTAAAGCTCAATACCTAAAAAAAAAAAAAAAAAAAATTGTGGGCATAAATGAAAAATTACGATAACTTTTTAATATTCCTTCAAACAATATGAAGTTTCTAGAGTAAATAAAATATACACTTGTGAGTCGCGAGATATAGGCTATTTTATCTCTACTATCTTTATATGATAGCATTACTTGAGGGGATTTTAGCAGGTTACCAGCCTGTCCCATCATATACTCTCTAATATATAACTCCTGATTCTATAATGCTAAATATTTTAATTTTTGAAATATTTCCCTTAAACAGCGGAAAAAGATAGTTCATAAAAACTGATCTCAATAAATAAATATGTATCTTGACATGTTGATAGGATGAATATTAAAAGGAAATGAGTAGTGTAATCAAAACAGGTGAGGTACGTTTGATACAGCAACGAAGTTTGACCGTCTCCCTGGGGCAGTCTCTCTTCAAGACTATATGTATAGAAATAGAGATTTCGCTTATATATTGCTTACAAACTTGGAATATAATCTATAATAATGATGGCTATCACAGTCTTCGATATCCGATAAATAAATTTATAAGTCTGTAGGCATGTATATTTTTATAGAAAATCGAGGGATACACACCGCGTCGAGTAAAGAGAGTCGAGTTAGCCCCGATATATCCGTCGCCACGTCGATAATTTGAGTACCGTATATATTTGGCTCTATACTACTCTTGTGATGATGAATATTAACGTCTAACTGCGCTCATACTCACCATTCGTCACTAACAGGATCCTTGTTCGCACTCCACAGCTCTAGAAGGATGTGGAGCTGAGCGAGACTGTGAGCACGCACGAGAGGTCGAGCGCGTGCATCTCAGACTAAAGTTTATAAAATTTTAATTCTACTATCATTAGGAGGATCTCAAGTTATCTCGAAGAATCTCGATTTCCGAAGTGAAATCAGGAATACTGTAGAGATCACTTGAAAAGACATCTCGTATTCTTTCCTGTTAAAGAGATCGCTCTTCTTAAACACTATCTACTCTGACTTTGAGCGCCGCTATCGCACTCGGATTGCTTTAAACGCTCATAACCGTTTGACTCACACGAGCTTCCCGATTTGCCGGCCTTGCCTCCGACTTTCCGAACATATTAGTAGTATGTGCACTAAAATTTGAGATGAGATATATGTAACAATAACCTCGGTGTTATCGAAGTATAACTCACCATGGGTCCCACACGAAGGGGGTGAGGACCACCCCCTCTGTCAAAACATTAATATTATTTGATCGAAGATAGCTAGAGAATATTAGTGAGCAGGAATTCATTTATGTTGAGAGGTTTTCTATCGATAAGAGCTTGGCTATCTTGCATGGACTATAACTGCATGAAGTTGTTCTTCTCCAGAGGTCACGCTCTGGAGGTGCTCGTGAGCCACGTGAGCGAAGACCTGAGTTAAGATTCAGAGTTCGTATAACAACAAATGTTGGTGTCTTTATATAAGGAGATTAATTTTAATTTCTGGATAAGATATTTAGATAATGTTTTAGTATATCAGAAACGCATCCAAGGAATAAAAATAAATAAATATATAAATAAAATAAAAAAAATAAAATTAAATTATCTTATTCTCTATTTTTGATTTAATATCAGCAAATTTACGTTTTACATACCCTAACTCAATAGCAGATAAATACATCAGCTAAAATCAAACATATCCAAGATACATGCATATCCCTGACCATCCTGGTGCTTCTAATGATCTATTGATTAAGGTCAACATTTTTACTATAAAAATTTTGTTTTAAAGCATTTTACATACCTTACTTTACACGACAGTAAGCTACACCTAATCAAACATCACTCTTACTCTCAGCATCCTAAGCACTCCTCACTGTCCATGATACCGTGATCTATTTGATCTATATGATATAAGGAGATCAAATTAATTTACTAAAAATTTGTATCACGTTTTAACATACCCTCAAACTAAAGAAAAAAGCGAGTAAATTTCTACTATAGATCAAACCACGTATACACAACCGTCGCCTACTCTGACCAGTGTATCCAAAACCTCTTGATCTTACTTGATTCTATTGAGTAATATATGGTGTCAAAAGTTTCTCTTTTACTAAATCATAAATTAACGAGTGTGTAGTTATTACATACCCATAATAGCATTATATCACTCAGTAAATTCAAAATACCACTATACCAACTCCCCTCCTGACCATCTTGTGGATCTATTGCATCTGTGTAATTGCATGTTAAGAACTATATCTTACTAAAATTGTATGTAATCGTATGCTGACAATCTATGACATAAATTTATTATAGGCCATATCATTTTAAATCAGAAATATATATCAAAGCCATCCATCCGCCACATCCGGTCATCCTCATGACAATACTCTTTGACTCTCAATTAATACTATTGATTTCTATTTTGATTAAGGTCAAATATTTTTACTAAAAATTTTAATCACGTTTGTGAGCATACTCGCTACAGCAGCTAAAATCAGGATAAAATCAAACCACACATCCAAGCTCGAGCTATCCGCAAAATGCCACAATACCTTAGTCCATGTTGTGGATCTATTGATCTAATTGATCTATTTTTGATATTACAAGATCACATCGTTACTAAATAAACAAGTGATAAAACAGATTAAATACACTAAAAATATTCCATGTTTAGCTCACACGAACAATTCATAATACAAAGACTCAATACAATATAGTTATCCATATGTCATATCAAAAGAGATATATTTCGCACATACATATATATACACATCTTTTCATAATTTAGGTAGTCCCATCGTGAGAGAAAAAAGATAATAAAGTAACATCTAAGAGCAAACCATAGAGACATTGCGTAAAAACTCAGGAAATGTTTCAACTTACAGACAAAGTTAATACAAAGTTTCTCACTTAAACAACAGTAATTAAACCTCAGCTCATGAAAACATCCTAAATTGACGCGTTATCCTCGAGTGTACACAAAATAAAACTATTGCTTGCTTCAGGT
Organism: Trachelipus rathkii; assembly: GCA_015478945.1. NCBI lineage: Eukaryota > Metazoa > Arthropoda > Malacostraca > Isopoda > Trachelipodidae > Trachelipus > Trachelipus rathkii. The sequence continues at coordinate 41,732 of JABUQX010032743.1, forward strand.
TCATTCTCTCCTAACATATGAGCACATTGTGTAATTTTCATCTATATGGTGATATTTAACATTAACTTATATACTCCTCTATATATACATAGCAATCTACGTATCTATAATAGTAACACAGTACATTTCTCACCTCACATAATCACATTATTATATGAGTTGTCTTTCCATACTCTATAAAAAGCTAACATGCAGCTGTACTTTAAAATCTTATAATATGAATCTAAGAAATAATGATACAAAACACACATCCACCACCATCTCTATTACAATGCTTTCCCAAAAAAAATGACCCATAAAAATACCCATCACATCGTTTCACCACATATTATACACCAAACCCATAGACTGTACACTACTTTTCCATTGATGATTTAGGTCCTCCTTAATCATACTGGTAAGCTTTAAGCAGGATTAGAACTCGTTAATATTAACAAAGTTCCACACACTAAGGACACCAAATAAATAAGTGAAATGTCATAAGAGAAAAGAAACGCCGAAAGTGATAACCTATTATTCACATTTCTTCAAGCATCACTCCCTCTTAACTATAATGGAAGAACTAATTTTATCGCTCATGATCGCTCCCTTACTAGAGACACAGTTAACTCATTCTCTCAACAGAGAAACTCTATGATCCTTTACATATATATTTAGGTATAATTATCATACATTGAATCCATTGGCGATGAAATGCTGGTAAATAAGGTTTCCACATCAAAAAGGAAAATCTCAAATAAAAAAATACAACTATGCTTTTGCCTGGAAGCATGGAAAAGTCACTATAGAGAAGACTAAATTATAAACATAGAGAACAGAAACCTGACACACAATACTTCACACCACAAGTAATTATATCTCCACTACGCAGTCAATGTATAAATTAATTGACACAGTCTCTCCGCATATCTTAATACTAGACATCGTCATACAAGAGTAAGCTTAACATAATACATTTACAACATAACGATAGGTATTTATCAGACTACTTTGCTTCAATTTCGCTATCGTCTCAATTCATAAACAAATGTCCTATAAATTAGAGTGAATAAAATATCATAATCTCCAGCCAGCGAACTGGAAAACATATGACAAAGTTTTTTTACCAAACATATACATAAAAATGGACTAAGAGTTCCTTATCAAACATATACATAAAAAATACAGTTTCTTTTAATAAATATCATCTTTGGTAAAAGTGTAATTGTTTACCTCGAATTTAAAGCAAAGTAAATCTATAAATCAAAATCACCCATCCCCATCCACTGTCTCACTCCCTACCCATATCCTCGCTTCCCATATAGTCACCTTTGGAGCTTCTTCTTACCTCCCCGGTTGCTAGCTACACATAGGGAAGCTGCTCGCATTGAGGAGAGTTAAACACATATCGCTCATACTACACAAAAATAAGTTCTCCTTATTAATAAACTAAAATCCTTAACACCCTCGATATAATATTTTCCTTCACTACGTAATCGACTCTGATTTTTGCTTACACATTAATAAAGTCGTCATACACATATTGCATTACCTTTAAGAAACTAATGAATACTAGCATGAAAAACAATGAACATAAAACGCCGCTGGATGTACACACATGTACATACACACTTAAACATTATATATATACTAACGAATATAGTCGACAGAACATTAAACAAAAGTTCCACATATTATACAACCTAAAGTACTATATAGTCACAGCATATCAAACGTAATCCTTATTTCACTATACATTTATTCAAGCATATCTCTAACATATATCTCTATATTAAAATTTTACATTAACATATTAATTGTGAATTTACGTCACATTTGGAGTATTACATATTTATAATATAATCACAATATAGAGCAACAAAAATGAGTTCTTTATTAACTAACCATAAACACCTAGTATATATATGCACTAACTATTTTTAAACTATCTTGTGGGACACTTTTCCTTTTAGGCTTCTTCTTCTTTTTTACTTCTATACTAGTGCTCTATATATACAACACGAGACAAACTTATATACACAACTCATTACGCGTTAATAAATACACAGTTAACATTAAATACTAAAAGTTTCAAACACTTAGCACCAAGTAAAGTAACTACCTAATGCGTATAAATAACGGTAACCTATTCATTATTAACTTTTTTCACAAGCAATATATCTGTAGTATTTATCAACGTTAATCTTTACATTGACACATTAATTAATTTAACAAAAATTTAATCATAACCATAGTACTATATTTTATCTCAATATTAATACAGATATGTGAGTAACGAATAAACTTTCTAGCAATTTTAAAAATAAATCTGAATTTACTTATTTTATATTCATAAAGATTATAGTCATTGATAAAATATAACTTTAGATATAAAGTGTATACTACTTTTACCTGAGAAAATTTAAAGCATGTAAATACAGTAAATCAGTATTAACATATAATCAAACCACCCGTTCCCCGCTCCGCCCCATCCTCTTATTTTTTTTATATACCTGTATTTCTATTGACCTTTTTGATCTATTATGATCTATTTGATTAATTGAGTCATTATTATTGTGAAGTATGATTGTATTCGATCTATAAACATAACGAATAAAAATAAGTATTATTTTTTTTATATAACTTAACTCGATATATATATATGCTAACATTTAATTTAATAACAGAGTTTATTTATACATTATAAATAATTTTCAACATTAATAATGAGGAACGCTTTGATACTAAAGAATATAATATAGTACAACGACAAAATCTACTAAACATCATAACGTACTATAATAAACTTACTAACTTTAACAAAGTTACGCACTTTAATGAAACGTAGTAACTAATACCTATTAACACTTCATACAAACGTAACCTCATTCCCTAATCTATTTTTCAATGCATATTTCTAAATATTAATTGTTTAATTTTGATACTTAACATCGTAATATTTTATTAAAACAAAAAATTTAGTATAACCCTGTCCTAATTCATTCATATCACATGACATAGAATATTAATGTCTAAAACGTTTCCAGAAATATTTTTACATCTAACTTATTCATGATAATATTATTAATACAAAAATTCCATCAAATAAACTCATACGTCTAAATATCATCATACCCCCAACGAATAATTGCCTATAAAGACATAAACAAATAGATATCTAATCAAATAACATATAAAGTAATCAAATTTTATCTACTGACATATAGCATAAAAATAATTCTTTGTAATAAAATAATCACATATAAAAGGTCTATAGTTTTAACTCTGATATATATTTATAAAGGCAGTTGAAATTGCGTTTCTTCATATCCATTGTCAAATAAAGACAGTATATCCCCTATATACCTACATTATTTAATACCAGGCCCCCCATACGGCAGAGCCGTATTCAAGGATGGGTCCGCGTGCTATACTGCAAATTTTGAGCTCATCCTATGGTAAATAAGACGAAGCCTCATATACGATCTTAGATGTGTATTATAGAGTATAGCTACATACATGTGCACATTACACACCACACTAACGAAATAAATCCAGGTTTCTTGTCACTGATAACTACTGGATCTTCGAGCTCCAGAAGTTTTTGTTGATGCTGCAATGCCAAAACCTTTTTCATGAGCACTTAGTGGCGAAAGCGTGAGTGGGATTAAAACTCATAGAATACTAATAAGAAATATAAATAGTACAAATATTGCAAACACCTACATACCCTCGCGTATGAATAATCACTGACTTAACTATCTACTGAGTAAAAATTATCCTCACTAACAGTAATGGAAAGGTCGAACATATTTTTCTTCAAGCTCATGTAACGTAGCAACAACAGGCATTTGTACATTATTTCCAGCAATTTCAGCAGAACCCGAAAAACATAAACGTAATTAAATCTAGCGCATAGATTTACGTACCTTATAAAAAGTGGGCCAATCTATCATAAAGATAACTTGCAATCTTGAATCACTATGAATTGACACTATCCTTAACAAAGTGTCACTCGTCTCGAGTATAAACTCAATTTGAACTATGAAATATATATATATAAAGCGGATATTTTTAAGGTATTTACTCATCTACCTTTTTTCCCCGAAGAGCAAGAGTGAGGTGTGATTACAAGCAACAGACGTGTAATGACTCACGTAACGTCTGTTACCTCAACATATCATAGTCAGCAGCAGTTAACAAATCCACCCTAGAGCTTCACGGACCCAGTAATATCTTACAAAAACTTTCAGAGTGTATCTGTCGTGAAGCACACTCCATCGTATAATTGGTGCTACTAACACAAGTCCATGTAAATTTCGTTAAGTTTGATAGGCTCATCTCTACGTATCTAACTTACGCAATCACATGACGACGCTTTCATTAAACCAAGACGCTATGCTAACAAGAGACTAACCACACACTATCACCACACAGAAAACCCAATGGCCGACTGCTCCGACCCATTAGACACAGGGTGTGAAATCCTCTGAGCGAGTCGCGTCGATCATCCTATAACTGCACTTGAAGCGTTGAGCTCGCTTACAAGCCCGTTCTTGCTCATAAGGTCTCGAGCACTTTCTTCTCCGCGCCGAGCTGTGCAGTATCCTCTGATACATCACACTTCTCCTACTTTCAGTCTCTCGAGGAACGCATAAACCACGGGCGTCGATACACTTCCCTTAGGGCAGCTTACCACGCCCTATCTATCAGGAATTCACACCAGCGATCAAGTGCGCGGGCAATCTCCCGATTCACCAGGTTATCCCTGACAGAGGATAGGAGTGTCAGATTTGCCATTCCCGTATACATTGAGAATATAATCGAAAGCTCTGTCTATCACATCAAGTATTTATATTTATTCTCTGTCATAATATAATTACTATGACTCGCTCTTTGATCATTTCTCACACCATTGAGATTTGTTCAAGAGTAGATATGAAGAAAAGTGTATGTTTTGTGAGATATAGTATAGGTGAGTGTGTTAGACTCTAGATGGCAATTATGATATATGCTATGAGTGTAGAGTCGATGTATAAGGATTTATGTTGTGCACGCTAAAATAGTCGCTTAGGGTTTGTTGCCACCGTAATGTTGTGGCGCTCATATAGTATACATACGAGTTACATTGATTCAAATGTATGTTACTCACCCTCATCTCAATCGTATCACGAGACGATGACAGCTTGATGGAGATGAGTAAGGAGTGTGGTGGAGAATAATGCAATAGGGTCTATAGAATGACAGGTACGAATTTGTGATTAGATTGAGACGCACTTTCAATTGTTGTTTCAAAGAGTGAGGAATCAGTCCGTTTAGAGGGGACCGATGTAGTTAGGCTTTTACCTGTGCTTGAATGAGATGCTAGAGGAAAAATGGAGTTGGAGGAGAGAGAGATGCAGTCGAGATATGCTGTAATGTTACATAGAGTATGATTGACTAAGTTATAGCATTTGATACGTGAAAGGAGAAAAGTTGTGGTAACAAGAGTGAGTTAGAGAGTGATAAATTCATGAACACGAGGTGATACATGTTGATAGGTATTGGTCATTTGTTACATTAATTCTTAGTTCAGGTTATAGGAGTATTTGTGTTTATGTAGGCAATTTAAGTTATGATTCGACTAAAACGTTTTGCTCGGTGCGTAAGCTTGAGTAGTATATAGTATGACTGTTAGGTACAGTAGTTGGTTTAGAGTGAATGAGACTTATTTGTTATGTGTATGTTTATTCCAAAAATGTATACTCGACAGAGTGAATGAACTTAAGCACTCAACTTAGTTCAATGAGGATCTAGCATGGAAGGATAGGCGCACTCGCTGAGGATTGGATGGTTATAGAATATTACTGGGATATGTGTTAGCTGAGCTACAAGAGGATCATGTAAGCGTAATGAGGAGCTGGATTTGTGACTGATCGATATATTTTGGTGCACGAAAGAAGCTTATTTTTATGCTATGTCAGGATAATTTTATTTTAAGTATTGTTTTATGGTTATAGGTTAAGTATCTAAGAGCTTTGGTTGTTCGATATTGTGCAACTTGGAGTGTGCGTGTGGGGTGTGAGTGGATGAATGTGGTGAACGCTAGGGTGTTGATTGGAGTCGAAATTTTCTCTCGAGCTCTAATAGACTATTGACGGAATTGAATGTTTCTAAACTTGAACGGATATGAGCATTATCACATATTTGTCGAGTTGTGATAGTAGTGTCACTCGCATCGTGAGAACGCGCGTGTCTTACTTTTACGTTGATGGAGAAATTTCTGACTTGTGTCGATACATAGGTTATACGATGTAATGTAAACATTAGACCAGAGGGATGGATTAGATATGAGGAGATCATTGGCGTTGATAATATCATTAGTGCGGAGACTAGTTATCGAATATCATATTGATTATTCTATGAGTCACGCATATACATTATCTATCCTGTCTTGTGTCTCCAAGTGCGCAATAGCTCTATTGTTGCATATACTGGTTAGTAGTTCTCATACTCTAGTATCGATACTTAGGTGTGTTTAGTCTTTGTCGTTGTAATGCGAGGTTATGAAAAATAAAGCTATGATCGAAGAGTTGTAATGATTTATGTGATAGAATAATTATAAAATTGA